>JABTTQ020003382.1:0-285552 GCA_016081115.2 Rehmannia glutinosa | reverse complement strand
AGTTACGTATTACAAGGAAACCACACTAAGTCAAATTATAGCTACCAAGCAGTTACCTACCAACAGCCAACTGTCGTCGAGATTAACTCTAATGAGTGACCACCGAATCGGGTCCAATTAATGACAACTGCAGAACCCTGACTTAGGGCCCAACCCAAACCCAAGGTTTATTCAACCCCCTTCTAACCCTTGAGACTTCATAATTTCGGGACTTACACTGTGTTAGTGATACTGCCATTGTATTTATGACGCCAGTTTGGGGAGACTGTTTCAGGAAGCAAGAAGACAAAGACGGAGAATGTTGAAATCGCTGGATCGCCGAGCTATTACTCCTGGTTGCCGATCGTCTATGCACTCATCACCATGGATTTCATAAGTCGTTGCCCAAACCGATTCGAAGCCGATAATGGTGGTGGTCGATCGCTTTTCCAAGTATCGCGGGACATTCCTACCCTCTACAAAGTTGCATACGGAGGAGGCGGCGAGGGCCTTTTCAGAACGTGGTGAAGTATTGGGGGAACTACCACGGCGCTATCATTAGTGGCCGAGATCCTCGCTTCACGGGACGCCTATGGACGGAGCTTTTCAAACTCCTAGGGACGGAGTTAAACTTCTCAACAAGCTTTCACCCCCAAGCCCAGGTGGACAAGCGGGCAATTGAATGCCTTGTTGGAGTGTTACGAGGCACTTCGTGAGTGCCAATCGAGAAGATGGGGCCAAACTCTCGGCGTGGGCACATTTTCTTATAACTTGCAAATGGAGTGAGGCCACGACAAAGCCCGTTCGAGCTTGCAACGGGGCAACAACCTTTGACTCCACACACCTTGGCCCGCGAGGCCTAGAAGATGGCGGAGTCCGGGGGCATCGAAGATGGCTAAGTCATGGAGAGAAGCGACCGACTTAGCCTGTTCATGCTTAAAAGGCCCGAAGATGAAGAAGTGGGCGAGAAGAAGAGACTGACCAAAGTACACCATTGGCGTTTAGTCTTCATCAAGCTCCTACCGCTTATGATTCAAGGCGCTACGAGCATGCACAAAGAGAGCAGTGACGCTTGAAGGGCGTTTCCGATCAGTAAGGTAGGTAAGGTGTCTTATCGTGTCGACCTACGATACTTTGAAAATTCATCGGTCTTCCACGTTAGTATGTTGAAGCCATATCACGTGGAGGCGGGCCCAAGCCGAGCGGTATTCGCGTGACACCTCCTATGGTGACCAAGTCGTATGACAAGGGCGTTGAAGAGGTGCTCATGAAGAGAGTTGCACGGAGGCGAGGTGTTCCACGCCGTACTCAATACTTAATCAAATGGAAGGGCTACCCGAGTCCGAGCAACATGGGAACTTGAAGAAGACTTGTGGCGCCCGACCACAACTCGGCCAATCACGAGCGCGAGGACGCCGCCGGAGTGGGTGGGGAGAATGTAACGGGCTGCCCAATTTTCTCTATTGAGCTTCGAGGCTGTAGCCGAATCAAGCCCACACAATGGCCTAAATACTTAGGCCCAATTGTACATAGAACATTCAGTCTTGTAGAGTTTTGTAGAGATTGTAGGAAATTCTAGAGAATTCCCTTGTAAATATCTTGTAAGAATATTCTAGGGACATTCCTTGGAGAGTTCTAGAGAACTTCTCCCAACGTAGGATCAAATGCATCACCACCGTCCATTTAGGAGGTGGAGAGTATAAATAGGGGCATGGTTTCATTTGCAAACCATCAAGTCTTGTAAGCAAGTTTGAGTGAATATACAAGTGTTCTTTCCCAACTATCTTGTATTCTTTTTCTTAGCCATCTTTTCTTACACTTTTTGCACACTAGCACGTTCAAGAGAGGCGGCTTAGCAACCGCGAGGAAGCGGGAAGAGCGCTAAGGCCGACTGCGGTTCATTGTTAAGGGAACAAGTCCGTGACAAGTGGTATCGAGCCATCCCGGCATTTGTATTCCGTGGTTGCGCCAAGCGCTCTTACCAAGAGGGTGGTGGAGTAGGCGAGGAGAGCGGAACATGTTGGGTGGCGATCATCCTGGGAGAATCCTCTCCAGTCTCAGAGTGCGATTGGTGTGCGAGGGAGCACACGTGTGGGCTGCCAGGGGGGCGCCGTTGATGCACTTCGGGTGGAGTAGACCGTGTACGGGGCGTACACCATCTTGGGTGGGGAGGATGTCACGCCCCGTGACATTGGGGTGTCTTTTTCGCTATGACCATCGGTGGATTGTCTTGTGAATGACCCAGATGTGGCTTCATGGTGATGGGGTTTGTGGTATGCGTGCACATGACCGCCGGATGTTCAGCGAGCCTACCCTTAAGTTCGGGAGCTTGTCGCTAATCGTGGACTTGACGGTGAAAGAAGGGAATTGCCATCCCTACCCCAAACCTGGCCTGGATCTTTGGAGCGCATTCTGATAAAACCCAAGCGAGAAGCGAAACGTGGTTGTCTTGTGGGATAAGTGGCCCCCGGTGGGCCGGGCCACACGGCATCGTGTGGTGGCCGAAATGGCTAAACGTAATGGCTATTTCATAACACGTTGATTAATTCATTAAAACAAAAACACCAATTTTTTTTTTTATTTTTTCTATTTTAATAATTTATTCTATATTAATTTGTTTTTTATTTTTATATAATTGTCAAAATTGTTTACTCTTTAGAACAACTTATCGAAGAATTTTCCTACAAAAATTCTATAGAATAATTAAGTATTTGTATTGATATATTTGTGCTTAATTTTGTATTTCTAGACAAATGTGTTTGCATAATCCTGAGATTTTATCGGATTATTGTCAAATTATCGGAATATTACCTAGGTAGAGATGGCGGTGGGCGAAATTCCGTTTCCTATGGGGATCTGCCCGAAGATGGGCGGAATTACCCCAAAAAAAATCCCCGTGGGGCGTGGACGAAATTTTCTCGCCCCGTTGAGGAACGGCGGAGGGTGTCAGGATTATATCCCCCACCCCTCGGAATCGAGTGTTAAATATATAAAATAATATTTTAAATATATATAATATATTATAAATATACTAACATTAAATATAATAAAATGAGAATCTTTAATTTATTTTGTATTAATTATTTTTCTTTTTGATATAATTTATATATTTTTAAGCATTTAAAAATGATTAAAAAAACTTAAAATATTATTTTTGCAAAACATAATAATAAAATTGGGGCGGGGATTCCGGGAACGGGATCTGACTTGTAAATGTAAATGTCAATATCGAACAACCAATAAAGAAGGTGAGGATTCGGTGACAACCATTTACGGCTTTAGGCTAGAGGTTGGGAGGGTATATGAAGGATCTAGTAAATTTTTGGGAAATGATTGAAAATAGCCTAATTTTAAACCACATATACAAAATGGCCTTACTTATTCAAAAGTTTCAAAAATAGCCTTCTTATTTGATAAAACTCCAAAATACCCTTATACTGAGTTGAAGGAAAATTAATGGTTTTAAAGGTTTTAGGGGCCGTAAAAATGGTATCGAGCCTAGGTTTATTAAGAACTTTTAGTTAAATTTATTATATCTATGTAATTAACAATTGGTGAGAGAAATTACTCCAAGATTATGGATCCGGACCGATGTCCCAGATGTACTCTTTACGGGACATATCGTCGATATTGTATGTATGCACAAGAACACTTGACCAGGTTTCATATTAGGAATACCAACATGAAGAAAAAGAAACGGCCCGAGGAGTCGAAAAAACCTTTAGCAATGCAAAAGCAGCGAGAATATTGTAGGCGATTCGATTCTTAACTGCACTTATATATTCACTTGATGAACCTCCAAGAAACGGTTCATGAAAATTCCCATCGAACAATGATTGCCGATGGTGTACCCGAAGTGGAGCGAGATACTTCCCAGATAAATCTAAGATCTCCCAAGATCTTAGAGAAATCGAAGACGGTGCGAGAATTATGGCAACCGCCATATTCATCTACGATCAAGTTCATCGGATCGATTACCAGGATGGAGCGATGGTGAAATATCGAGAAAGAAACTCTTGAACTCCTTCATGATATACGAAAACGAGTTAAGAACCTGGAGGATGGCGGGTTCATCCGGAGGGAAGGAAACGTGATTGATTTTTGGGGCATTACCCTATTTACACCAAAAGGAAACCAACCGAAGTCATACGAAAAATGACGGATGAGGAGAAGCTCGTTGCTCTAATCAAAGGAAAATCCATCAAAATTAAAAAAAAAGATGGATATTGAAAAGATGAATCTTAAAGATCTACATGACTTGGCGAGAATCCTTGAGGGATTAGGTATTGTAGATTTAAAGATGAACACAGGTGAGAATCGGCTTTGGTTACCTATGACCCACAAGGTAGACCACCACCACCGCCACCGATTAATCCTAATGTCGAAAGAAAGTACAGGAGTTCGCATCATGGAACTCGGGACGAAGAGATGCCACACGCCTGGGATTTCACGGCGAAGTGATCCACTTTCGGGACAGGAGGTCGAAACCTCTTGCGGAAAACCGGATACCTACCGGAAGGCGAATGTTTATCGGGCCTTTATGGAAGATCGCACCTCGACCCAATACATCCATATGGGTTGATGTTAAATCGGACATCCCGCATTTTAAAAACAGAGAAGTTCTCATTGATGAATGGGCTTGACTATGAGAATTTCAAAGGATCCCTAGATCTTACAAAGGATTCATTCATTTTACTCCTGAAATGAGTTGAAGGATCGGTGAAGATTGCGGATATGACCGATGCTAGTACGAAAAGTTCGGTCACATCGGGGGAATCACTTAAAGGAATTATCGATGGTATGGCAAAACTATTCAAAATCCAATTCATCGACGGGTTATTTCGAGGATTAGAGGATGAAAAAAGAAAGAAATATAAACAAGCCCTCTATAGCCGATTCTTGGATATTTGTCATATTGACGAATATATCAAGTTATTCACGAATACGATGGAAATCAAGATTGAGGAAAAAGAAGCTGCCTGACTATTCTTTTGCCAAAATTCGAGTCCCTGGAGAGAAATGCTTTATCGAGGAATACAAGGTGGTGGAGTCAAGCGTAAATCGAGAAAAATGTCTTTCAAAGGCCAAGTTATCGAATGGTGTTACAGCGACTCTACACAAGAATTACAAAAGATTAAGAGGAATTAACAAGCGGTTCCTCTATGTTGCATAGATAATGATATCCCAACGGTGGTGGGAGGTCAACCAAGCGGCACAAAAGGAAGAAGGAGCGAAGCCATCCATACCGCCGAGAAGTAAGCGACAAAAGTAGGTCTTCATGGAGACCTATAAGGTTTTGGTCAAAACAAAAAGCCGAAGTTACAAAACGGGACAAAGACCAAGACCAAAACGAGGAGTAGAGCCTCATCATCGGGTTCTAATCAAGCAAAGTACTGCGAAATCCGAGGAAGAAGAACTTTCGTGCATGCTCACACCGAGAGCTAATGAAAGTTTCAAAGATTGTAATTGTTGGACATGCGGGAGCAGAGGGAATATCTCAACGAATTGCCCCGGACAATAAAAAAGCGAGTCGAGGCGGTTGAGGCTACACCGCAATCCAATCGAAGAAGGCATTTATTATCGGGATTTAATACGTGTATCAATTTGAGATATTCCCTCGGATGAAAGCATCTATGAAAGAAGATATATATTACGATAATGGAAGTAACTCCGGCTCTGAATCGGAGTGAAGAAAGAGATTCTTGTGACGATCGAGGAGGATATGTCGAGATTCCTCTCTCACACGGCGTTTCTCATAAAACTCTTATGAGAATCATGAAGGAAGATCCAAAGCTTCAAGTCTATGATGGATTTACGATCGGAGCTATGGAAAAAACATTGGATAAAATTGGGTTTCGTGAATGAAAACACCAAATTATCCACGGGGTAACAACCGAGAATTTGCTATTCGATGGAGTTTCTGAGTAACTTTGATCGAGATGCGATTGGTCCCTATTAGAGAAATACAAGAGATCAAAAGCAAAGTTAAAAGAGAAGTTGCAAAAACACACTCTCATGGATTCATATCGGGCCATAAGAGTAATTATTAAAGCAACATTCAAAGAAGGAATAGATTCGCCTCTCAATCTTGCTATCTTTGACAAGCGAATCTCGCATCTCAGGATTCATGCCTTGGAGCGGTTTCTGAGGAAATTTGTATGCGGGGAAATTGGCATTTAATGTCTATCCTAGAATTGCATACAATTTGGGAGATTGAGACTTGATGAAAGTCCTAACCCTTCATCAAGATTTCAAAAGAGTCGATTTGATGAAAGAAGGAAACAGCACTTACTCGATCACATACAAGATTTCCTATGCTCTCTCGAATACCCATCATTCAAGTATTCTTGAGAAAGGAATTTATTGAAGTCCCAAGAATCTTTGAGGACTTTGCCGGAGTGGTGTTACGAAATCATTGAATCTCCAACTATTAAGGAGATTGATATGATAATTCAAGATCAACCGTCTTCAACAAAAGTCGAGTCTCATAGTTGAGCCTAGAAGGATGTCTTTCCATCAAAAGGCAGAATGGTGAGTAGTAAGAGGGAAGAAAGGAGACAAGTATAGTTCAGCGCATCCCCGATGTTTTTAAAACATCGAGAGAGCCGAAATGTCGAGAAGGATGGCGAGAGGTTGAAGTAATATTCGACATCACTCAAAGGATAACATTTTTCCTTGTGATGTTCTATATTATCTCCAACAACCAATCGTTGGAAGGTATCGAGGAAGCACGAAGATAGGAGAAATTGAGCTTACTATCACGGAGTTGCGGGAAAGATCCCGAAACAATTAATACTTGGAATTGAATTTCTTGAGAGCATAAACTTGGGAAAGATTACAAGACGGAATGGAGTTCACGGTGGCTAATAAAAGATACGAAAATCGAGATGACCACTAGTCCATTCTCCATATACATTTCTATTGGAATGTTATATGTTGAATACAAGGCAGTATTCGCCGCCTATATTGATTCAGTGCGGAATATGTACTTTGCAGGATGTTTTTCCTAAAGAAATGGAAAGATTTACAGCTATTGCGGAAGAGATTTCTCAAAAGGATTCTTATCCTTAACTGGGAATTAAACAAGCGAGAAATAATGATCGGAGGCGCGGGCGGTGCCCGTGGTACAAAGTAAAGACGCCCACCAATCTATTTCCATGATACAGTGCGAATATTTTGCTAGGAAACAATTTCCTACAAACATTCAAGCGATTCACACAAGAGAACGAGGCGAGAAGACTTATTTTCACAACCTTATGTGATCATAAGATTATTGTCCAGAGATCTGAGAAGCATTTTGCAAAAAATGCCTATTAATTTTCGCAGTTGCGTGGTGATGAAGCGAAACTTCGCAATCCAAAATGGCGGATCGAAGGAAATTTGGTGAAGCTTTATTATCCTATAGACAATTTGGTTCTATCCGGAAGGATCGAAGATATGGGATAACAACTTGTATTCATTCAGAGTACAAGGGAGAAGAAGGAGTCACCTCGGAAGCCATTGCGGAATTATGGATGAGTCTAATGGAGAATCCATAGAGTGATGTAACCATAGAGGAACAAATATCACTCGAGGATATCAGAAAAGAAGATCCAAGGAATTACAATGAAGATCCTTTGGCTTGGTGGGATAAGAAACGAGCTTAAAGCTTCCTTAAAGATTAAACCTGGAAAGGAGTGCGAGTTCGTAAGATTCAAACCAATCCTTATGAACCGGGAAGATCGTGAGGATATGCAAAAGATGCTTAAGGAACATCTTGACCTTAAGTTAATTTCACGAGGAGTTTCTCCGGCCTGATCAGATTCTTAGTGAAACCATGGAGAAATCAAAAGAGGAAAGCGAAGACTTTTATTAATTACAAAGGGATTAATAACATTTTGGAGTCGACGGATACTATATCCCAAGCAGAGAACATCTACAGTTAAGCGTATCAAAGGTGCCAAGATATTCTCAAAGTTAACACGCAAGTCCGGATTTTACAGTTAAGATGGATGAAGAAAGCAAAAGTTCACGGCTTTCTCTACACCACAAGGACACTATATTTGGAATGTGATGCCTATGGGATTGGCTAATGCACCCCGGATATATCAAAAAAAGATGGATAATCTATTCAAAGATTATTTGATTTCATGTTCGTACATCGATGATATTCTTATCGCCTCAAAGAACATGAAGGAGCATCTCAAGCATTTGGAAATATTCTCGAGATGTTTGTCACAAGGAAGGATTAGTGCTTTGGAAAAAGAAGGCGTGGATTGCAACAAGGCAGATTGAATTCCTAGGAATCGAGATCGCGAATTAATCGAATAATCCTACAAAGTCATATTGTAGAAAAAGATACGAGGATTTCGAGATACATTGAAAGACAAGCAACTTGAGTTTTCTTGGAGTTGTCAATTTTCTTTGGAATGTTCATAAACAATCTAGCACATTACGGGGAAGGTGTTTAGCCCATTGCTTAAAAAGGATGCAAAGATTCAAATGGGAGAATGAACATCAAGAAGGAATCAAAGCAACTTAAGGAAGTTTGCAAAAATCTTCGAAACTTGCAATTCCACGAGGATGAAGATGAATCTGGTTCTTTATACGGATGCCCCGTGATTATTGGTGGGCGGTACTTACAAAAGCTACACCAAATCGAGAAGTGCCATCGTGCGAATCTTCTGCGAGTGATTTATTCACACCCATGAATCGACTCCTATGGCATATCAACGAGAAAGAATTCTTTGCGATCGAAAGGCTTTTAAAAATGGCCTTTATTTTCTTTTGGCTAAAAAGTTTATCTTAAAAATTGATAATTCAAGTGTTAAAGCTTTTACGAAAAATAAAATTGAATCAAAACCAGAAAAAGCTAGAATACTTAGATGGCGGTGAATGCCAATATTATGATTATGATATTGTCATTATAAAATCTCATGAAAATATTCTTGCATTTTTCTAACAAGAGATGGAGGAATTGAAGGCGATTCCATCCTCACCTGCATCAAGACATCTTGGAGACGGTGGAAATGCTACTCAGAAATTTGATACCCCGGTCATCAATGCCGATTTGGTAGAAATTACAAAGGAATGATCGAGGCAAAGTAACCGATCGTCGATATACGAGCATGTGTCCTGAGGTCTCACTCTCGATTGAGAATGGCATTTCAAGGCCACTCCCGGCCGCTAATAAGCAAACGGAGCGTTTAGAGCGCAGGACTCCTCAACCCCGTAGAGGGATTCCAACCTCTAGCACAAGTCCTAAGTTTGGCGAAATGTTGCCCAGGAAAACTGATACTCCTTGAGTCAAATCCCGAGTTATCACATCAACCCAAAGACGTCCGGTAAGGGCGAAGAGATCAATCTTAGGCTATGATGGGCACTTCTGGGTTGATACTAACGAGATTAAAGTTTCTTCTTCTTGGCGGGAATACCAGGCAAATTGGGAGAAACTAATTACCAGCATGGGATATCTCGGAAAAAACAAAGATTGATGTTTCTAAAATATCCAAGGTTTGGATCTTTGCCAAATTCCAGCCCTCAAGAAGTAAAGAGGTGGTATGAGTTTGGGGCTTTGGCCTCGATCTATACTACTTCACCAGGATTCTGGAGATCACAAAATTACCGAAGTGGATCCGGAAGGAAGGCTGTTTACGAGTCTTTGGTCCAACAATGACAAACTAAGACGAGGGGATACATTGGAGCTGTATTTCATAAGTGCGGCGTGCGAGCCCATCGGAAAAGGTGGACATGAAGCCTTCCATTACATTAGGCCAAAGACCAGGCGAAAGAAACGCCTCGGAAATATCAAGGCAAGTTCGGAAGAAGTACAATTGGCCATGACATTCATCAAGATCGATCACTACAAGAAGGGCATGGGGATTGTGGGTCTGTCTCCTGAGAGATGGACAAAGTCAAGTTTCCGTTCAAGTTCTGCAATTCGGTGAGCGGGTCATTCTGTTGAATACCATGACAGGAAAAACTACAAGGTTCGCAGAAGATCCATTCGAAAAGAAAAGAAATCTTCTATGGGAAAATAAGGCTATTAGAGTAAAGAAACTCGCGGAAATATTGTAACATGGCTCATATCGGCCATTGGGAACTTGGTCTGTCCCGAATGTCAAAACCAAGGAACCGAAATTTGGCAAGGATTCCGGCCAAAAGTCGATCGGAGAAGACCCGTGACGGAGAAGAAAAGTCACGAAGTATCGAAAGTTTGGGGACCACCAAAAAGTAGATTCCCCAACAAAGCTAGTGGAGACATGTGACTCCAGACAGGTAACCACCCACTTAGAAAAAAAGACGAAAAGTGGGTCCATGAAAGATGCCGTCCAGTATTACAAGACAAAGAATGCAGTCGGCGGGATTTGGAAGTTTGCATAAAGAACCGGATACGGACAAGACGGGGCCGATCCATGTGAAGAAAGGGGAAGGCCAACTAATTGCTGCAAGTGGAAGCAAGCAATAATTCAAGAGTATGATAATGCATTGGCGTCTTACATTTCAACAAGGTTGAAGTCCCAGTTGAAATCCGGACTTACATCTATTTAAACCGAGTTTGAAGGAGGTCGAGGACATCGAAAATTCTCCTAAGTCTTCTACAATAAAATTTCTTCCGTAATATTGAGTGTTTAGAATTTGAGTGTTTTCGGTTTTGATTTTAGTTTTTAATTTTATGTACAAAGTGTGATAGCCTTTATGAGAGGCTAAACAGGTTTTCTCCTCCCAAAAGGAGATTACTGATGTAATAAGTTTTTCTTTAAGTTCTTAATAAAATAAAGGTTGTTTGTTCAACATGTGTTCATAATGTACTATTGATCAATCCCCTTTGAAGAATTACTTTTACGCCTTGGAGTAGGGAAGGACGAAACCGTACTTTGGCTTGATTTACGAAGAGTCGGATAACTTGAGATCATCTTCCCGAGGTGAGGTTGAAAGTGAGGTTTGCTTGTCAAACGATCCGGGCGTGTTTTTCCGACTGTGGCGTTGCGAACCATTTAACCTGGTCTTTGTTTTTATCAAAGAGGTATGAATTTTAAGGGATTTATTAATTTTACTAAGCATGTTGGGCCCGATATGGTCGTAATGGACTATTTCCATTTTCACCCTGTAAACCTTAGTTTGGAAAACTGATAACATAGAATCGAACATCTTTTAATTATGTGACTGTTAAGTTTATCGGTTGAAACCCGACATTATCTTTTTAAAAACCTCCGTATGGAGGACTCGGATCTAAGTAGGTGTAACAATGCCACAAATGAAACAGTTCTGAACTTAAAAGTATTCTTATTCTCAGTGAAATGGAACGCAATTTAATCATTTATTTCCTTATTTGTTATAAAGGGTATAATGGAAACTTGATGCATATTTGAATCCTTTTAATAAGAATGGCGTAGTTGTAACTCAAACTTGAAATAAGGCCGTTTTTAACATACCCCAAATTTTTTACGAGAGAAGGGGGATCTTTACTTTTTCGAGATACAAGGGCAAAACCGAGTCCTTGAAAAGTATTAGAGTTGGACAATCTCACAATCTTTTTTTTTTCCAAATTAAATTGAAATTTCAACGAAAATGAAGGACAATCACCCAACTTCACAAAATGTTAAACTTTAATATGTCGAGTCAAAATCTAATACACAATTCATTGGCAATTCAACGATGTATCACACAATTCAATTTAATATTATGTGTGAATCAACAAGTTGTTTGTGAACTATTATGAAAACTATATTAGCTACTTTTAACATTTTTCTTCCACAGAGCAAAATTTTAAGTGATTGTTGTAGACAAATTAAATTTATACCAATCAAATGGTGACACATTTGAAATTCTATATTAAATATCAATTTTATAATTTCTATTTATATTTGGAAATTTAATTAAATTTAATTCCCTAACTTAAATAGTTAATTTATTGATATTTTTAATATATATTTTGTTGGCCAATTAAAGATTGTCAAATGTCAAATTCTTATAAATCAAGATTTATCTTGATTTATTATTATTTCTTTTGATAATTATCACAATTTGTGATTAAAGAAATAATATTAAAACTTGAAGGACCAATCAAATTAGAGTCCTCACCATATGAGCTATCCAAAGACCCCTCTCCTACAAGTATAAATAGGGGTCACTCTCAAGGAATTAAATCACAATTAAGTGAGAGAAGAAATCCAAGCAACAAGGCGGTGGAAGAAATTTTCTCAAGTCAAGAAGAACAAATTCAAGGAGATCCACGGTGTTGAAGGCAAAATTCAGCGTTCATCGTGAAGTCCACTCAAATCACGGCGTTTGATTCGGAATAAGCTTTCAAGCCCCGAGTTAACGTCATAGAAGTCAAATCCATCTTGGAGGAAGATCGAGGAGTCAAATCCACCAAGAAGTTCTCATATTCAAGTCAAATATAATCATATATATCACGTTTGATTCGAGACCAAGCTGTCAAACCCTCGAATTAACGTTATTGAAGTTCAAGTTCAAGTTTGGAGAAGATCAAGCTGAAGAATTCATCTCCAAATTCTTAAATTCCAAATATTATATTCTTGAATAAAGAATCGAGGATTTTATAGAGATTGTAACCTATTTTGATATTTTGATTTATATAAATTCAATTTGTTCTATTTTTCTTGTTTGTTATATCGTAGATGAAAGTAAAAATTTGTGTTACAAATTTTGGCACGCCATGGGACAATCTCTACCTCTCATCTCTTCTCTTCAAACCAAGTTCATATATCAACGAAGATGGCCAACCATTCCAAGTCCACAAATGTTAACCATTCAATGTCGAACTATGAAGCCCATTTGCTCAATATACAAGCATAAGGGGGCAAGGGAAGATGGCGAGTCATCGAAATATGAAGTTACTCCTCCAATAGATGAAGAATTATTGGGCCCAACTCATTTGATTGATTTAATTGTATTGGGGTTTATCATTTGAGTAAGTCTCGTATAAGATCGTCTCACGGGAGTTTAAACTAATTAGACGGATCCAACTCATTTTACAAATCAAAACAAGTTCAACCCAATTTTAAATGGGTTAGCTAATATAGATCATTTTAGGATCCGTCTCACGAAATTAATCCGTGAGACCATCTCATATGAGGTTTTGTCTTATCGTTTATGCACATATGTAGAGAGAGAGGGAACAGATGTTAAATTAGGAAAGGAATTAGAATCCCGTTAATTACAACTTCTTGGGGACTACCGTCTACAAAGTCTAGTAAGAGTTGGAAAGCGGATAATTATATTTGAGCCCGGCCCAATCCACAAGCATCTTAGTTTTTTTTTTTTGTTAGGGATTTTTTCCAAGACTTTATGATTGAAGATTGAACAAGTCATTTGGAGGTTCATTTATAGATGTGAACCAGTTATATACTTGTCTAAATCTATATTTATATCATAGTAGAAGTCCGAAACAATAATTTTCCCACTCTTTTTAATTCTCATATTAGGAAATAATTGAAACATTATAAATCTATATATATATATATATAATAACCAAATCACTTATAAATAGTAAAAAAAAACCTTTTTCCCGCCTAAACACACCTTCCTCAATTAGTAAAAATTTGTTCCGGTTTTTGGAATTTTTTTGGAATGAATGGATCCGATTTTTGGCAAACTTTTGTTGTGAAATCGAATCGAATTAATTTCGGCTAAAATCGAACTATTTTATTAATGGGGACTAACTAATGAAACAAATCTGAATCTTATATTATTCTAATCATTATTCAACAAATATTATTGTAATGAATATTCATTCAATATTTTTATATTATTCGGATTGACCAAAAATTCATTAATAATTTATTCATGGAAATAAATCTGAATTTTATATTATTCAAATAGATAATATGGTAAGATAACTTTACATGTTCTAATTAAATCAAATTCAATATTTTTGGCATTAACGCCGTACATGTATGCCAAAGAAATCAAATCCAATATATTTTTGCATTTAAGCTTTGTAAATATGTTTGGCGAAAAACAAATCTAATATATTTTTGTATTCACGCCATACTATATTTCCCACATTCTTTTTTTTTTTTTAGCATTCCATATGTATCCTTAAATTCAATTAAGGGAAAAACAATTATTTAGAAAAGACGATCTACTAATCTAAAAATAAACAAATCGATTTATGTCTAATTCCATAGCCGAGTGTTACATTAAAAATAAACGATCACATCTCATAAAAATCATACAAATTTATTACCCAAATTATTCTCTACGTCCTCTTATAAATATGACATCTCGGTTGATTTTTTTTTCATTGTATTCTTTCATACTCGGAAAAAAAAATTTTACTGCGAGAAAAATTAAGAAATTTCCCAAACCAATAGCAAAAGATGACACCACTATTCTCTTTGATAAAGGATATCAACATGAGCAAAAGCGCTTGGGCTCAAATTGAGATTGGTCCGCCTCTATGAGGCCGTGTATAATGACAAAAACCAAATTCAAAGCTTTGAATGTGTGTTCCATGATCTTTGAGGTAATAAACGGTTATTCTGTATTTTTATTTTTTTTGCGGATGTGACAAGATTTGATTTATAAAACTTATTCTAAATTTAATTTATTTTTTGCGGGGTGATCGGGTGCATGGCACAATTCGCAAGATGCATATAGCACAATTTCAAATAAGGTTTGAATGAAGGGCATGTTTATGTCCTCAAAGACTTTGTTGTTTCTCACTACACCGATAAATATAAAACAACATCCACGAAATATAAACTTATATTTCATGGCAAGACTTATATATATCGGCTCTGATGAAACCTCACTTCCAGGTTTATGTACAATTTTAAAACCTTGAGAGAACTCACAATCGATGGGGTTGATGGGACCATCTTTGTTTGGTATGTTTTATATATTTGTACTCGAAATTTAAATATAGTACTTCAACTTATTTTTTGGTTTATTGTTAAACAAATGTAATAGGGAAAGTAGGCGCTATGCAATCAACTTCAAACAAAAGAATTTGGTGGCAAGCTAACGTGTTTTATTGATATTACTCTTGAAGACTTGGAGTAAGAATTATTTATTACTCAAATTTTTGGAATTATATTGTATTCAACCGTTTTTATATTGTATTCAACTTTCGAGTGTTCATTAAATTCAAATTTTTGGAATTATATTGTATTCAACATTTTATATTGTATTCAATTTTCAGGTGTTCATTAAACTCAAATTTTTGGAATTATATTTTATTCAATTTTCATTGTTCATTAAACTTTGCTTATTGTCACCTTCTGTTTTAATATATGTGATATTTAGAATACAATTTCAAAAGTCCATTTTATTTAGTTTACAAAATCAGTTTTTAAAATATTAATATATGTTATAATATATAGATAAAATGAATAAATTTATTATTTTGAGTAGGAATAATCGGATATGTTGCACCTTATGGGAGGAGTATGTTGATGGAATTCTACCATATCTCAATCAACATAGTTTGGAGCCATTGGTTATAATTCTTCAAATGTGTAGGGCGAAGGTATACAGGGTAAGATATAATTTTTAATTAAGAAAAAATGTAAATATTTTGTTTTTCATTTTTCGTAATTAAATACAATTTGTTTTATATTTTTCTTATTTTCTTTCGAGGAGGAAGTTAAAATTCCAACATGTATCATGTTACTCAAATGATTTTGAGTGATGATGTTGAGGAGATTGCTTTGATTTTAAAAGAGGTTAGATAACAATAATTTATCTCGAATTATTTATAAATTTGTGTAATCACATTCTTGAATTATCTTTAAAATTAATTAGAGATACGATAAAGAAACTTGACTCGCTCCATAAGTTATGTATCTTATCCCGTTGCAAGGTCTATTCCGGATGATTTAGCTTCGGGAATCACAATTTCGGTTGATTGATCAACTCTATGCTAATGAAGAGGTAATGATTTTAAATGTTTAAAAAATCATATTTATTTTTAATTTTTGGTGATGTATTTCATTTGGTTATTGATACTATTATTTTAAAAATAGGTTGGGAGTTTTGGATTAGTGCCACAATCTTTTCCTTTATTGGAGATTGGTGGTATCTATCGTGCAAAAAATGTCCTAAGAAACTTACGCAAGTTGGAGACAAGTTTTATTGTGAGCGTTGCGATAAATTCTCGCATTCTGGAAATTTCAGGTATTAAAATTAAATATTTTATTTCTTTGTATTAGAATAATCGCTAATATTTCTCTATATTTAAAATTTTTGAAGGTATCGGATTCAACTTGAGGTTGGGGATGATAGTGCGAACACACCTTTGTTGTGTTGGGATAGGGAGTGTGAAGCTTTGATTGGAAAACCATGTGCTACTTTAAAAAATGAGTTGGCTGAGGTTTGTTTTCTATTTTTATATTTTTCTGAGGTATATTTAAATTTTAATAATATTAATAATAAAATTTATTAATTGATTTGTTCTTTTGAATGCAAATCAAAGAGATGATTTGGTAGACATTCCAGATGAGTTAGCAGCTTTAGTCGATAAAAAGGTTCTTTTTAAGGTTCAAGTCAAGTCTGATCAGATTAGGCATTTTACCGGGGCTTTTTCGGTCATGAGACTGACGGCAGATCCTGAATTGCTCAATCAATATTCTACTTTTGCTATAGAAAGTCAGGTATATAAATATTATATTTTTAAAATCGTTTAAATATGTTTTTTTACGAATAATCTCATTAAATATGTTTTTTTGCACTTTGATATCATTAAAAAATTCTGTTTTTGTAATAATTTTCTTAAATATTATCTCTTTCAGTTTAATATCATTTAAAATATCTATTTTCGAAAAATATTTATAAATCTGATTTTTATAATAATTTTATCAAAAAATATATTATGCAATTTGATATGTAACTAATGGAAAAATTCTGTTCTTTTTAATAAAGTCATTAAATATGATTTCTAGCACTTTGATATCATTTAAAAATTATGTTTTTCGAATAACATCATTAAATATGATTTTTCACACCTTGGTATTATTTGAATATATCTTTGTTTTGAATAATATTTTTAATTTAATATATTTTTTAGGAATCGGATTATCTTTCAAAGCTTTTGGCGGAGAAATAGCTTAAAACGCCAAGGATGACGCTTCTTCCGAAGATGAAGTTAGCACACCCAAAAAAGAATTCTCAAGCCGCTTGTTGGAGGTTAAATCGATTAAACGTAAATTGTTGGATGACTTTTCATCATCAAACAATATCAAGAATCGAGAAGAAAGAGATCAAGATTAAGGTTGAAGATGAAAAGAAGTCTTAGTTTTGTGGAAGGCGGAGCCATTTTGTTTTTATTATTTATTATGGATATTTTAGTTTTGCATTGAATAACGTATTAATCATCCTCGGGGTTTTAGAGGATTTTTATGGATTTTTAGCCCAAGCTTTATGGGCCTTCGATTTTATATAAATTATTGCTTTTATTTATTGTTGGATTTTGATTTCTGCATTTTTACAGAATGTGTTGAATAATCGATCACATGCTCATTTATGAATTGGTTATTTTGATATTAGGGGCTAATTGTTTATTAAAATTAATAAATCAAAACCTTATTTTTTTAATATAGATTTGATTTGTATAGTGGGCTTCGTAATGAATTTTCAGGATTTTTAGACACGGCTATTTCAAAGTTTTTGATTTCATCAAAAGTCATATTATTGTGAAGGTTATTTATGTTATATTTTAAATTTTGTTTTTTTATATTATTTTCAAATAAATTAATTAAATTAATTAAAAATTAAATATTATGAAATGGATTTGTGTTTGTAGTTTTGCATTATTTATGAAGTCTTTGAGATATTTGTATTTGATACATCTCTTATATTCCAAAAATATATTATACAACATACTACTAAATAACTCTAGATAAAAATTAGATTGACATTTTTAAAAAATGTAGTTAAGAACCTAAGAACCAACAGGTTTCCACTACACTCAAGGTGTAGGTCAAGTGGCTTTTTTTATTTACTTGATGTTTTTCGATAATTTATAATCAAAAAAATCAAATCAACATAATAGATAATACAATAATAAGCAATAGAATGATGCATAATACAAAAACATTAATCACAACATTACGCCAACAATATCAATTCGGACAATATTGCAATTATTAGCAAAAACAAAATTTATGTTAAGTACACAACAGAATAGTTAACATTATTATTCTAATTGGATTATACACACATTTATTTATTGTAGTTATAAAAATGTGATATTTTTAATTGGTTTGGGCATTTTACATACCATAATAAAATAATGGGCTTTATGGTTTAATATATAATATATTTAACATGCATTAAGTATGATAAATGATATGAAAAGTATACTATTTCGGGCTAACAAATTGTAAATAAAACTAAATATCGGCAAAGACCAATTATTTGATTTAAAATTTAAAATATCCATTTTTATACCCTGGTATATTATTAGTGAGTGTATAAAAAAATATATCCAGGTATAGATCTATTCAAAACAAATTATTATTTAGTGTACTTATTAAAATTATATTATTCACTACCATATATATCTTTCCAAAACTACAAGCAAATTCCACACGGGTATATTTTCGATAATTATCTATTGTTGTTTATTAAATTAAAATAATAGATCAATATCTATACCATTTTTGTCTCATTAAAAAGGATGAATGCATATATGGTACGAAAAATCATGAGTTACCTCATCTACCCCAAAAATAATGTTTTGAAAAATCTTTGTCCAAAATATGCTTAACTAATTAAATATATCGTGTTCATATATAGATATATATAGGAATCTAAATATCAAGATAATTTATTCACTTTTATAAAAATTTCCTTTTCAAAATCATCCTTTTTTTCTAGTATAAATACTTAACACATCTCTCATCGATCAACACCGATTTCACAATACACATAACGGTAGGCATAAGAAGCGATTGTGAAATGTAGCCAAATACACAAGCTCAAGCGAACGGGATAACATCACATAACTTTTAAAGAATCATGAGAAAGCTTACAAGTTAACAGTTTTGAAAAAAAACGCAAGAGAAATATCATCAATCAAGAAGGTATTTTCGTTTAAAATTCATATTATATTAATTTTTTTTTATTAAATCAGTATTCAAATTTTTATAGTTAATCATGAGCGATTAAATGTGCACAAAAGTAGATTAGAATTTGACTTATCTGTCTTTGAGTTTTTCTTTTGTTGTTTGTTTTGTTATTCGATTGTTCTCAGCATCCTGAAATACATTAAACATATTGATTAGTTTTATATTTCAAACAAATCACACATAATGTAATCTATATATAAATTAAAGGAACAAAATTTGAAATACTTATCTGTTTGAGTGCTATTGATTATCCGTTTTACTGCGTTAGTACCCTTTTGAATAACCCTGAAAAAAAAAACATTAACAGACTTATAATAGTATGCTAACACAATGTAAACAAAAATATATACATATTCAGATTATTAACATTTGAAAATGAATCAACTAAAAGAAGGGTTTTTAGACTTATCTTTTTTTCAAAATTGTGAACCAATAGGTTTTTATATTAGCAACCTGTGACATGTTTAAAAACAATATTAGAAATATAAGAAAGATGTCTATTTTCCAAAACCATTTTAATTTTTTATTATGCTATAATTTATTAGAAATTTAGTATTAATATCGATATATTTAATTCTCACGCAACAACAACCGTTTACAATTTTGTTGTAAAATTTAGCACTATAACTTCAAATATTGTTTTAATTTGGATATTTTTTTATTAACGAAAATATTTTATTACTAATAACGTAAATAAATATTTTTTAAAAATAGTCAATATTTAATTCTGTATAAACACAACAACAATTTTAAATGAATATTATAATTTTTTTAAAAATAATGATAATGAAAGAAAAATAAATCCTCAAAAATTACAGAAATTGTATATAAATTGAAATATGTTTTTACTATATACCGTAGTATAAAAATGCACGGAAATTTACCTAAATTGTGTTATTCCAATTTTCCGATTAAATTTTTATACATCCGCAAAAATTCACCGGAAAAAATCGTTAGAAAAATATTCTAATGTAAAAAATAATATTAAATAAAAATTTTTATATCTTACCTTTTGGTTGTCGGCACTATTAGAATCCATAAATCTCAAAATATGGAGCTAAACATCATCGAGGTTTATGTATATTTAAACGATGTCTTTTCGAACCACAAGGTACACCATAGAGTTTCGATCTATTAAAATAAAAGATTAATAATCCACAAAACTTTGAATAAATATAAAAATATCCTATATTAAAAACAAATCCGATGTTCTATACTTCATCGGTTAAAATCATTAAAACATCACCGAAAATTCATTTCAAATATTTTTACACCGTAGATCTTTTTTTTTTTTTTTTTTTTATATAGGTTTTTTCCAAATATTTCTACATAAATATTTTTCGATTCAAAGGTATTATAACGAGAATACATGATATAAATCTTAAAAACAAATCGGCAAGTAAATACCGTTCTTAAACAAAAAAAAAACTTGACTTCAAACAAATAAATTTTACTCGAAAATTACGGATAAAAAATATTAATAAATGTTCGATCAAAAAAAAAAAAAATCGAAAAATTGAGGATATATACTGAAAACCTCATTTTTTCGAACTTAATCGAAAAATTTATATGGCCTCATCAGTAAAATATCACATAAAAAATGTGATTGTTTTCGCACAAAAAAAGATGGAAAAACCTTAACCAACAAAAAAAAATTTTTCGAGAGAGAAAATAGTGGGCAAGAATCAAAAAACATCTCTCGTGCCTATTCTCTCTCGTAAAAATGGTGAATCCACAAAAAAAAACCAAATAATCGAAATCGAAGAGTTGTGAAGGTGACAGAAATGAGGCGAGAGAGAGAGAGTTGAATCGGTGAAAAAGAAAAAGAGAGTGAAATGGTTTGGGGAAAAGGGGGTTCCGTGGGCGTGGGCGGTTCCTTGGGGGTGGGGTTGGGTGGTTTTAGGATAAGGGTTAAAATGTGTTTCTTCATAGAGCGAAGAATCCTCTAAATCCTTACCTTCCATTACTAAAAATTTGGACACGTGTCGCGATCGTGTGTTATTAAAAATCGATGTGTATTTTTGATATATTTCTAAATACAAGAATGTAATTTTGTGGATAGGCTTTTTATGTTGTATAAATGGGTTAATGTGATAAATTAATTTCAAGCCCATACAAAATTAAGGTCCAACAAGATATATTTTGTGTAAAAAATGGGCTGGGATTTTTTAAGTTTTTATTCAAATTGTTTGTGTTTTGGGCTATGAATTTGCACCTATTTTAATTTGAATTTAGAAAATTATGATGTGTTTTTTTATTTAAAAATTTTGTGATTGTTTATAAAATTGTATTTTAAAATTTTAACATTTTTTAAAATCGAAATTTATTTATAATTAAAATATTAAACATTTTTTATATTTAATTTCATTTAATCTGTTTTTTATATTTAATATTTTATTTTATTGTAATTAAAATCGCTAATTTTAATTAAATTCGGTAATTTTGTAATTTATTAAAAAAAATCAAATATTACATGAAATTCATTATTTATATACTATTCATTTTTTTTATATTTTTGGTTTATTTGAAAATTTATTAATTATATAAATTAAACTAATGGTTTTATGAATAATGATTTTTCCTTAATGTTTTGTATTATATTTTTAAATATTTGTATAAATTTAATATTTTTGATAAGCTCATTTATTATTTTTTAGAAAATTGTATAGGTTTAGCAGACACCCCTTCTAATATGGCAAATAGAATTGAATTTCGAGTTTCGTCAAGCAGTACTATTTATCAATTGTCGGGTTCACCGCTTAGTGACATCACAAATGGTATATTCAATATTTTATTTATTCATTCAGTCTTTAAAATAATAAATAGTTCATATTATTTATTCATTTTTTTATTTTTTTAATAAGTGTAATTGAATTTGTTGCAGTGGTTGTTCCCAGCTTAAAAACTCAGCCTCGAAAAAATCTCAAGAATGTTAGCAATTCATTTGGTGATGGAGTTGTATCATCTATCAAGAGCACCTACAATACACCAGTGGTCATCGTTCTTACGCTCGATGATAATGTTCAAACTGATACCATTAATGCAAATACTCTAATCACTGAAAATGTAACGACTGATGTAATCAAACAAATTTGTTTGAGCATGTGTCCTTGACTACAATTGGTAATTATAATTATTTTATATTTTTTTATTTATTTAATTAATTTAAGTATTTTTGAGATAATTAATAAATCATTAGTTAATTTATTCTTGGGATGTCGGTGACGCAACATACACTTGCCAATTTTGTGGTGCGTTATTTTGGTACGAAGAAAAGCTATGATCCCACGTAAAATCCAAAAATCCTCAATATTCCCTGTGTTGTGTTCATGGAATTATTCATCTTCCTTCTATCAAACAACCACCTCCCCCTGCTTCATGAATTATTATTTGGAGTTAGTGATAAGAAAGCATTTCCAAGAAAATATAAGATCGTATAATAATATGTTTTGTTTCACATCAATGGGAGGCAAAATCGATACTGATATAAATAAGGGTCAAGGTCCTCCAATTTTTCGCTTGCATGGACAAAATTATCATCTTATTGGTAGTTTGTTGCCCTCGGATGGTTCCATTCCAAAATTTGCACAGATGTACATATATGATACGGATAATGAAATCTCAAATAGGCTAAATTGTGTGAGGTAAGATTTATTTTTAAACTTAATTTTGATAATATTTTGTTACTTTGTACTCTATTCACTCCAAATTTTTTAATATTGTTCTGTAGACAAGGAAGCGAAACTAATAATTTGCATCAAGATATTGTTGCTGAACTAAAAAAAATGTTGGATGCAAATAATGTTTTGGTGAAGACTTTTAGAATGGCCAAAGACAAAATCCAAAGAATCTTGGTCGATGTTCGATTGCGTCTAATAGAGCCCGAAATCGATGCAAGGAGGTACAATTTGCCTTCAAGTTCGGGTTCTTTGCTTTGATCGTTGGTGATTTTGATCATGCTCTGGTGAAAGGGATATTGTGGTTGAAACGAGCGGGATATCCAAACGCATAAATGAGTTGAGTGCCTCTTATCCGTCCTTGCAATATCCTTTGCTATTACCTTACGGTGAAGATGGAGTGCACAGAGAAGACATCCGTTCTCTCGAATTGAAGAAATCAAGTATGCGGGAGAAAAACAATAAGCGTTAAGTGAATTCTTTGCATATAGATTACACGGCCAGTTAATAGAATCTTCAATAATTCTATCATCGCATAGATTGTTTCAACAATTTGTAGTTGACGCTTATACAATGGTAGAATCGTCACGATTGAAATATATTCGCTTGCATCAAAAAAGTTGTCTTTGCGATATATATAAAGGCCTGTCGGATCTTTGTGTTGAATGGAGACATCAATCCAAGTACTCAAGGAAAACGTATTATATTACCCTCCGTTTCACCGTGGTGCACGATTCAATGATACAAAGCTATCGAGATGCAATGGCTATTTGTCGTTGGGTGGATATCCTGGATTTATTTATAACATTTACTTCAACCTTATAACATTTACTTCCAACCCAAAGTGGCCGAGAGATTGTTCGTTTCCTTGAGAATAAGAATCAATCCCGAGGATCGACCCGATATTGTTTGTAGAATCTTCAAAGTTAAGTCGGATGCTTTAATCAAAGATCTTCGCCAAAATGAAATATTTGGGAAAGTAGTAGCGAGGTTATGAGTTATTATTTTTATATTATTATATATATATATATTATTATTATGATCATTCTGATTAAATATTATTAATCATTATATAAATTTTTGATTTCACGATTTTATTCATTGCGATTGTATACACGATAGAATTTGAAACATGGATTGCCTCATGCTCATATATTACTATTTCTGGCTAAGGAAGACAAGTTTCCAACCGCAGCTGAAATAGATAGAATTATATCAGCCGAAATACCAGACGAGGCATCTGATCCATGCTATTATGCGGCAATGAGAGACTTTATGATTCATGGTCCATGTGGTGATGTAAGAAAAACTCACCGCATGTCCAAGGTCGTTGTATAAAGCATTTTCGAAAAAATTTGTTGATGCTACTACTATTGATGAAGAAGGTTATCCACGTTATAAGCGTAGGGATAATGGGAGAATAGTTGAGAAGAACGGTGTACCTCTTGACAATAGATATGTTGTTCCTCATAATCGCCGATTGCTACTCAAGTACGGTGCTCACATTAATGTGGAGTGGTGCAATCAATCAAGATCGATTAAGTATTTGTTTAAATATGTGAATAAGGGCACGATCGTGTGACAACTTCATTCTATCGTAGTACAAATGATGACGAATCTGAGAAACCTGTCGATGAAGTCAACATGTACTACGATTGCAGATATGTTTCGTCATGCGAGGCAGCGTGGAGATTGTTGGGATTTGAACTTTAGTATAAATATCCTTCCGTTGAACGCCTTAGTTTTCATCTTGAAAACAAGCGAGCATTATTTTTCATGATTCGAACGAATAGATGATGTCCTAAATAAGAGCTTTTGTTAAGGAAAGCATGTTCTTGGCATGGATGGAAGCCAATAAGATATATCCTGAAGCAAGAGAGTCGACTTATGTCGAAGCTCCGACAAAGTTTACATGGAAACACCAATCGGGAAGTGGGTGCCAAGAAAAAGCTGGAAAATCTATGGACCAGTCTTTTATGTGCCTCCTAAGGTCTTTGGTGATATGTACTATTTGAGGTGCCTCATCAATGTAGTACGTGGTGCAACGTGTCATGATGATTATAAGAAGGTTAAAGGGTTCAACACTCTTCATATCGCGACGCTTGCTATGCTCTCGGTTTGTTGGAGGATGATAGAGAAGACGTTGATGGCATCAATGCCGAGTCATCAACGGCGTCTGCGCAATCTCTCACCGATTATGTTTGTCTCATTATTGTCGGGTGATTCTTTGAGCATGCCACACATGGTGTGGGATAAATCTTTGGGAACATCTTTCGGATGATATTCTATATAGGCAATGAGCTCTTACAATGATTTTCTAATATATTTAATTAAACTTTTATTTATCCGTATTTGTTGATACTAAAAATATGGATCCATATTTGTTTTATTAAATTTTTTCCATTTTATTCTTTTGTATAGAGTGATATTGAGTGAGAATGAAATCAAGAATGCTGGAATTGGTGGAAATTGAGAAACTAATGAGAAGTCGCGAGAGCTACGTGAATTTGATACAATGCCATTCCCGATTTTGATGGTTTTGAAATTAATCGAATAGATTGATATATGATGAGTTAAGGTATGATCGTAATTTGTTGCTTGCAGAGCACCAAAGCCTTCTTTCAAGATGACTTTGACGAACAACATCAAGTGTATTCCAAAATTATACGTGTCGTTGAATGCAACGAAGGTCGTATGTTCTTTGTATATGGATACGGATGTCTTTGGAAAAACATTTCGTGGAGGGCTTTATCTTCTAGGTTGAGATTTGAGGGACAAATTGTTCTAAACGTGGCATCGGCGACATAGCAGCCCTTCTCTTACCCGGTGGAAGGATCGCGCATTCTCGATTTGTGATTCCGTTAAATCCAACAAACAATCAACGTCAATATCAAACAAGGAAATCCTCGCGAATTGATTGTTCGTTGTAAACTTATAATTTGGGGACGAAGCACCAATGATGAATAAATCTTGTTTTGAGTCGGTGGACCAATCATTTGATATTATCTTTGCTCGAGAACCCACAAAATCTCCATGTCCCTTTTGGAGGTAAAACTGTCGTTTCGGTGGGGATTTCCGACAAATCTTACTGTTGTACCCAAGGGAACACGACAAGACATTGTTAATGCCACAATAAATTCTTCCCACTTGTGGGATTATGTTCTGATCCTCGGGACCGACCAAGAATATGCGTCTTCAAAGTCTTGGACAAACTGATGATTATTCTGAGTTGGTTAAGTTTTCTGAATGGATAGCAAGCATTGGAGACGGAACAATCGGAGAAGAAAGTGATGGTTACTCCACTATTGATATTCCTGAGGATATTTTGCTCGAGGCAACTGATGATCCGATTGGAACTATTGTTGAAGATACCTATCCAATGTTTAGAGATGCCATTGATGATCCGACATATTTGAAGGAAAGAGCTATTTTGGCACCTACACTTGATGTTGTCGAGTCAATTAATCAATATATGATGTCTTTGAACTCTTCCGAAGGATCACGTTTTTGAGTTCGATAAAGACGTGTAAGTCGATTGTAATGTTGATTTCTTTCATGATATGCACACGCTAATTCCTAAATGGTATAAAATGCTCCGGTGTGCCGAATCATGAATTGCATCTGAAGGTTGGGACTCTTGTTATGCTATTGAGGAACATCGACTATTCGATTGGATTGTGCAACGGTACAAGATTAGTGATTACGAGACTTGGCAAGCATGTACTTGAGTCTAAAATCTTAACTGGTGCCAATGCTGGTCATAAGGTGTTGATTCCCGAATGACACTAACCCGCCGGACCTTAGGATTCCATTCAAGTTTCAAACGTAGACAATTTTCTCTAATTGTTTCGTACGCAATGACCATTAACAAGAGCGAGGACAATCTCTATCCAATGTGGGTCTCTATTTGAAAAATCCGGTTTTGATCATGGTCAATTATCGTTGTTGTATCTCGAGTTACGAATCTAAGAGAATTTGAAAATATTAGTTTGTGGAGAAGATAATTCGAAAAACAAAGGGCGAATAATGTTGTGTACAAGGAAGTATTCTAAAATGTGTAATTATTTTTGTTTTGAGAGGAATGTGTAAATATTGAATGTCTTTATTAACTTGATTTATTTTTCTCGAGTTTGTATTTTTTCAATTATACGTTCTTATTTATTTTAATCTTTGTATATACAAGTACTTTACATTCAACAATACATTTCATCACATCTCGTACATCGCACGGGTCGCGTACAGTGATAATTTATTATAAATGCTTAGATTAGGAAAATATCATAAGAAAATTGTTGTAATTATATAAGTTAGGAAAATATTTTAAGAAAGGATTGTAAATGGTATTCCTAACTTATCTATACTATCAATTCTATTTATATATAATGTATAGATTATAAATATTATAAATAGTATCTCATTATAATTAATATTATATCACTATACGTTAGTTCTGTTCATATATATTACAATGATTATGTTGATTCTATACATCATATCTTTATCAAATTATTATTTATTTCAATGGTGTCGTTACTTTTTTGTACAGCGTAATATTAATTAATCAAGTTTTAAATACTAATGACTATTCAAATTTTCCTAAATTATTTAATAATAGTTAAAATAGACGAATTATGATTTTGTGTATCTTTCACCATTGAATTAACAATTGATTTGTGTTCAGAGAATTTTTTGGCAGCTTGCATTAGAAAGATACTTTGATTTTGTTGATCCTAAATTCGAAGCATAACCACCAAATATGGCTTCATCTTCACGTTCCCCTCTATTTTTGTATTCATCAAACGTCCCCCCAACATCGACAATATTGAACTTTTTTTTAGAATGACAATATTGAACTTGGATTATGCACTAAACAAGAGTTTTTATATAAACTATATTGTAGATCTGTACGGATGTTACTTGGTGAGTTTAATAAAAAAAAACATTTGTTTCTTTTTTTATTATTTCTGATAGTTTTGTTGTATTTTTATTAAGTTGTATTTTAAATTATGATTTTTTTTAAGTTTGTACACACTATTCCTGATAACTTTGATTATCGTGTCATTATCTCTTCAAATCGTAATTACATTAAATTTTTTGTGTCAGTGTCTTTCATCCAAATTCGCACGTCACTTCTCTCAAAAAAAAATCGCACGTCATTTTAATTGTTTTACACCATTAAATTGTGATATGCATATTGTGAACAAACTCACTTGGACGGTCAAAATGATCAACCCCTATGGCGCATTCTTTTTTACGGATGGATGGAGCAAATTCGTCCATGATAACAAAATTATAGATGGTGAAGTGTTGGTTTTCTCTTATCGTGCCTCCGCGTTTTTGATGTGTCAATATTTTCCAATGATGATGCATGTAAGAGAATCAATGTGTACCCTACTATAAATAAATTTTACTTTTATTTACTTTATACGAATATTTTATTATTAAAATAAAGTAACAAATATCAACTCATGTTAATAGATAGTTTCAGTATAAACCAATAAAATAAAATAATAATACACATGAATAATAAGAAAAAATTCATGTGAATAATTAAAAAAATAATACACGTGCAACGCACGTGCGAGATTACTAGTTAATTTAATAATGATATGACCGGTTCAAATTTTACCAATATCTAAATCTATTCTAATCAAAGAATTAAACTGATTCAATCTTTTATAAAATAGCTAATTATCTAAGAGCATTTCCAATAGACTCTTTAATTGAGAAATACTCTTTATTTTGAAAAGTGAACCACCAAAAACTATCCCCAACAAACTCTTTAATTCAACTCTAAAAATTTAGAGAATGAGTTTTCACTCTTCAAATTTGGAGAGCCAATACAACTCTCTATAATTGATTGCTTAAATGATTAAATATTTTCAATATCCCATTTGTTGATTTCTTGCACTTTGAATGACCATTTTGATTGGTAGTTTCTAAGAAGTAACATAAATTTTACATAAAGATCCAAATACAAAGAGTGTGTGGGAAAATATTAAAAGTATCACTCTTTAAATTTAGAAATGCTCTTTATTTTAAAAAAGATTCTTTAAATTTAAAGAGTCTCTTGGAGATGCACTAATCAATTGGTATTGTTAAGTATCTATTCAAATGGTGACATAGAGGGCTGAAAATGAAGATTGGGAGGAGATTTTCTCTTGAAAATAGAAGATAAATAACTATTTTTAATTTAATTAGGGGGGTTGTAAACAATTATATATATATATATATATATATTAGATTAATTTTACGAAATTTAGAAAGTTGTATTTTACTTTTGAATAATTATTTTTATATTCGTATACTAATTATTTTTTGTATTCTGTTTGATGATTTTTTCATTATAATTTTTAATAAAATGTTCATCATGTACTCGTATGTATTAAATGGTCAATTTTTCTCGTCACATATTTAACTAAGCGGGAAAATATAAGTAGGGATGGCAATGGGGCGGGTCAAAACCCGGCTCCACATTAAACCCGCCCCAAACCCGATCAAGCGGGTCCCAGGATGGGTCTCGAGTCCGTTTTTGAAAACCTGCCGGGTGCGGGGCGCGTAACGGGTCCTTGTGGGACCGTCCGGACCTGCCCGTATTTGTTTTTTTTTCGATCCTCTCACTCCTGCCTACTAGTCTATCCTACTCTCACGAACTTTATGCCCCTCCTACACTCACTCTCCACAACCTCATCGTCCGCTGCTACATAAAACCAAGGTAAGTAGTTTTAAAATCGATTAATGGGGTGCTTCTCATCCTCAATGTTTGATAATTTAATTATAAAACATTAAAATTAAACATTTTGAACTAAAATTACATAGAGCCTCATGATTAGATTGTATAAAATAGCTCACCTCAGACGCACTAGCATAGAACTGGCAGCATAGTATTATTATTCAATTGTGGCGGGTCTGCCGGGTCAACCAACGGGTCCCGGTCAATGTGGAGCGGGCGGGTCTCGGGTCCATATTTTCTTCACGGACGGGTATTAAGTTTGACCAAACATGTCCCAGACCCGCCCACATCCTTAAATACAAGCCATACTTGGCATGAGCGGTATAGAATGGAGTGAGAAATAATGCATTCATTTTTTGTTTTATTTATTTAATTGATGAGCATGGCTTATTTTCTTTTCCCTCCAAATCTAATTTCTGTTAGGGCAAACTATTACATGCATTAAAAATGTATAGCTCATAATATTTGCAAATATTTCGTTCTTGTGGGACTGTTTTGCAGACATAGGTCTAAATTTGCACTTGACAAGTGGATTATATATGCAATTTTCACCCTTTCCAAGTTATATATTAACGAAGCTAGCTATTGCTTCCAGATAAAAATGTAACGGTGGGACTATTTTTACAAAAAAAAAAAAAACCATTCATATAGGACCAATTTGCAAACTTGGGCCTAAAATTGCAACAAGCCAAATTCTATAGGGCTAAACGTGCAATTTTCCCGATTCGTATTCGTAGGACTGTTTCAAGTCAAAATCGAGTGAATCGATTAGAGTAAATGTGACTAAAATTGCAACAAGTCAAATCTATGGGACTAAACATGTAATTTTCTCCGATTAGTATTCGTAGGACTGTTTCAAGTCAAAATCGAGTGAATCGATTAGAGTAGAGGCGTTGAGATATTATCTATGTTAGCTCAGCAGACGTCTCCCTCTCTCCCCCTCCCCCTCCCCCTCCATGCTTCCTATTGGAGGGCCAACAATCGCGGTCCCTTGGGAGTCCGAATGTGGCCGGAATTTTCGGTCCAGAGTGAAAGTGGGTCGGAACTTCACGGAGGTATCTCGGAGCTGAGTAGACGATGGGCTGCAACAGTAGATTTGGGAGAGGGAGAGGCATTTTTCTTCTTTATTTTTGTTTTTTATCGTTTTTTAGCTATATGTTGTTGTATTTTTTTTTTGGTTTAGGGTTTAGGGTTTTAGGGTTTAGGGTTTAGGGTTTAGGGTTTAGGGTTCACCGGTTGAAGGGCGAAATTCGTGGGCGGGTCGCTTTTGTCATCTGCGGTGTTGGGTGGTTGCTCGTGCCCGGGCTTTTGTTGTAGTGTTGCGGTTTCTTAGTGTTTTACAGTCTCTATTAAAGAGTGCTGAAGCCTCCCAGCGTGGGAGTGGTCTAGTTTTGGATGTGAGGTTTTTAGTTTATGAAGTGGATTTGAATTGGTCTTGTCAATTCCCCGCTTAGCTTTTATTTAGTCAAGACGGCTCATAGCCGATTGGCTACAATTATAGTTGTAATTCCAATTTTTTGAGTTGTGTTAATAAAATATTATCGTTCGGGAAAAAAAAAAGAATGCAGTACTTCGAGAGACTTTGAAAGTCCTGTTCGTGGAGGGACGATTCATCCCTTGACCTTATATGGTGATGAATTATACATTGGTTTGGTTTTAAGCATATACTTTGATTGAAATAATTGTGTCAAAACCGTCAACAGGATAGAATTTACCGACAGAAATGATTTTATCACTAAATTTTACAATTATCTATAGAATAAAAAATATTGTATTTCCCCAAATTAAACAACAAATTACCGGTCAAATCACTGACAGTTTTTGAATTACCGACAAAAATATTATAGGTGCTAACAATTTTTGATATGTAAGCAAATATTTACTTAGAATAATTTACTTGCACTTTACAATTATCATAATATTTACCTATATTGTCACGCACCAAATGCGCGACGGCGATCAATCACTTAAATGCGAGAAATAAATCCATCTAAACCCATGATACGAAACTTCAAGTGAAAAGAGTCTAATGCAGCGGAATTAAAATAAACCCAAGTACAAATTACATCTTAAGGTCCGACCGAATCCGAATACAACCCAATAGATTATCCGAATTTAACTTACAGTCAAAATAAAACAAAATGAAGAAGTCCAACAACAATAAAAGTAAAAGGAGTGTCGCTCCACATCAAAGGTAGAATTTAATCGTGGTAGGTTCGACGTCTTCAACGTACTCTTCATCTAAAGGTTAGAAAATAGGAGGGGGTGAGACAGAAATCTCAGTGGATGGGGTGATCGTGTGCAAGTGTGGCGATATATATAGTTGATGCGAGAAATTTAGTTGTATGAAAACGCGTGAGAGATGATGCATGATTTCACACACGATCCACAAGCGTCGTGATAAATATATTTATGTAATATACTTATACGATTTAAGAAAACAGTTCGTGGTCACGCAAGCACTATGGTTCAAGCGATCGGGAGGATTGCGTGCGGTTTGTAACGCCAATCCTATGCAAGGCAAGTAAGCGGTTGCGTGCGGTTTGTAGCGCCAACCTATGCAATACAAGTAGCGATTGCGTCGCAGGTTTGTAAGCGCCAACCAAACGGGTTCGATTAACTCCTAATCGTGTGGATCGGAGCAGCGATTCCTTCGTTCTTCCTTGTAACTCCCGAGTAAGATGGTCCAAGACCTGTCACCTTATCGCTCCGTAGGCAAAGACAAAATCCACGATGGAGCTAACAAGGCTCGGATCTCATCATAATCATGATTATACCTCAAGTACTACGACCCGCTTCCTTGGACAAACTCCGTCCCTCGGTTGCGGGATTAGGGCGATGGGGTGGAAGAGTGGAATAGCGGCCGAGCCGCCGATTCCATCCCGACGTATCCATTCTAACTTGTGAGCTCGACACACCAAGTTGACTCAGCGGAGAGTAAATACAAGTTCGGTAACCAGCAAATGATCGAGTATTATTGATTCGAGGAAGCGATTCGGAAAATTTTAAAAATTTACGAGTAACAATTATGGCGTTGGTGGAGTTATTTGGATGAAGATGATTATCGGGAGGATAAGCAATCTTCAATATCTTGAAAGATTAGGTGGAACATAAGTCCCATTATAGATTCAAATCGCAAGACGAGGAAGTCGCCCGCGATCGGGTATAAATCGGTCAAGGCGGTCCGATAAGTCAAGGGTTTTTGAGAAAATAAAATATTTTAATTTAAGAATTGAAGTCAGAGGGTCCAGGGCTGTTTTAGTAAAAGAAAAATAATTTGAGTTAGGTCCTTGATAAAAAGAAAATTTTCAATTTAGCCCCGTTTTGTAAAAACCAATACTTTTGGGGTTAAAAATTGAATAAATAAATATCCCGACCTTGAAAATTTATGAGGTCGGTTCATAAATTATCCAAATTGTTTAGAGATTCAGGTTTTTGAAGTTTTGAGGTCGAGTTTTTATAAAATTCTCATATTGGCCCCAAATTTGTTAAAATTGCCATTTCGGGCTCTAAGTTCAAAATAATTGGAACTCACAAACCGGAAGGGATTTTAATGTGATTCAAGTTGAAAAATATCACTATGGTTAGTGGGATATTGGGACAAAAGCAGTTTTTAAAAGAAATAAGTTTAGGTCCTTTAACGTTTGAAAATTTCATTTTTGTCCCATTTTGAAATAATTGCCTTTAAGGCTTTTAGGGGTCCAATTGTTATGAAATTTGAAATTTGGGTCCAAGATATAATTATGTTATAGTTAAATTAGTATTTTCAGGTGCATGGACTGCATAAGTCCTGGAAATTGTATTTTGGTCCTGAAGTTTAATCTTTTACAATTTGGTCCCTCAATTTTTATAAAATTTCTTTCCAAGCTCTAAACACTTGGATTTTTGGAATACACTTAAAATATGTGATTTCCAGTCCCTTAAGAGTTAAAATTTTAAATTTTAAAATTAGGGTCTGGTACAGTTTCGAAATTTGCAAAATAGCCCTTAAACTTCTCAAATTTTACAATCTACTCCTTGGGCTTTTGAGGGTTCATTTTATTTATCTAAAACTCTTAAAAACTTTATTAAAACGTCAAAACATAATTTTTGAACCTGAGTTCAGTCCCCAAAAAAAAAAAATTTCAGAGGGGTCCCTTAAGTTTTATTTTCTTGCAATTAAGTCCACCAACTTTCCATTTTTGTATTTTAAGTCCAAAAGTTGAAATTTAATCAATTATGCTCGACTTGTCCAGGTTATAAATCATTCAAAACATAGATTTCAAGAGTCATACACATACATATCCTTCTCATACAAAATTTCATCAAGTATAACAATAAAGTGCACATGTATGCCCTATTTTTCGATAAATCGCATTTTTGAGCAACACTTGAGAATTTTTCCAACTTGATACAAAAAAAAATAGCATGCAATACATAATATATATCTCAAGTGCTCAATAACAAAATACTACTTGCATATTTTCAATTTAAAACACGTAGAAGTTGAAAGGATTTTTCCACCCACCTTAAGGTTCTTCATGTAGTAATGGTAGGAGTCTCTAAAAATGGAGTTTCTTCTTCAAGCTCTCATTATCAAGATCCAACCACTTAGGTCAGCCCCTAAATCCATATTTTTCCATATTTTAGGTCTCAAAATATATATATATATATATATATATATATATATATATATATAGGGATGAGATCCTATGAGACCATAGCTATAGGTAGGAACATGAGACTCAATCCACACCCTTCAACCAAATAAAATAAAAGGCTAGGATTTAATGGCATTTTAAAGTAATTAAAAAATAGTGGGGACCAAATAGGGGTACAATTGGAATGTTAAAATCAGCCAAATAATTGTTTTCCTAAAATCAAGGAATAGAATCTTACCATAATCACCATCTTCCAGTCCCAACGTGAAAGCATCGTCCAAAAACCAGAAAAAAAAAAACCCACGATCACAGCAACGTCTCCTCCCAGCGTCCAAATATCAGACTTCAACATCATCTTCTCCCACGATCAAAAGCAACGTAAAAAACACAGAAATCCCACGCAAAAATCGAACCAACAAATATTCTCGTGATCAAAAACACCAAAAAATCCACATCAACGGGATCGGTATTGCAATGTCACAGACACAGGATACCCCCTCCACAAAACAGTCCCAACAAGGTAATATTTGACACCAATTCATCAAAGAAAAATGTGTGGTTCGAATGCATGTAATGTTGAACAATAAAAAAATTCTCCAATTAATTATGTACATATAGCTTTGGAAATTATGTGCATATAGCTTTGTAATTCTGTGCATATAGCTTTGTAATTATGTGCATATAGCTTTGTAATTTTGTGCATATAGCTTTGTAATTACGTGCATATAGCTTTGTAATTAATGCATATAGCTTTGCAAATCAGAACTCGTGTATATTATATGCTTAGAGCATGTGTGTTTAGTTCGTATTAATGATATCTGTGTATAGTGTTTCGAATTTGTGTATTTATTATGAAAATATGTATCACATATAATGTAACACATATAGCTTCTGTACATATGTGTGTTTAGTTAGTATTAATGAAATGTGTATATAGTGTCTCGAATCTGTGTATTTATTAGTAAAAATGTGTATCACCTATAATATATCCAAAATAGCTTCGTACATATGTGTGTTCAGGTTGGTATTAATTAAATGTGTGCATAGTGTCTCAAATCTGTGTATTTAGAATGAAATATATGTAGTACATATAGCTTCTAATATATAGTGTCTCACATATAATGTATTCCCTAAATACGTTTTTGCCTATTAACAATGCATCTAATATATGTTTAAAGTATTAATTATGAAAAAAAATGGCAATAAATATGTGTACTTATACAACAAATATTGGTGAGTTCAATTTTGCACCATACATTCATGTTCTGTAAATATGGATTTACACAATACATTTAAAATCTGTGTAAATAGTATTCAGAATTTGTTGTTTTAATATCTAAATATTGTGTTTTTGCAGATCAAGATCCAGATTACACAGTTCACGTTGGTCAGAGGCTCGAAATCTCACCTGGATCAACTAAATATTGGATCCAGATTACATAATTCTGAGCATAAACATACAATATCTGCAACCTATTTACACATTATCTGTGTATTACACACACATCGTCCTTCAATGACAACATCAAGATCAATAAACGTATGTTTTGGAATTATGTGTTTAAAGATGTAGAATTATGTGATTTTAGTTATGTAATAATGCGTTTTTAGTAATAGCATATTGTTTTTTGTTATTTTGTGCAAGCATGTATATTTGGTTTGGAATTATGTGTTTTTAGATGTAGAATTATGTGTTTTTAGTTTTGCAATAATGTTTGTTTAGTAATAGCATATTGTTTTTTGTTATTTAGTGCAAGTATATTTTGGTTTGGGATTATGTGTTTTTAGATGTAGAATTATGGGTTTTTAGTTTCGCAATAATGTTTGTTTAGTAATAGCACTGTTTTTTATGAATTTTTTGTGCAAGCATGTACACTTGTTTTGGAATCATGTGTATTTAGCAATAGAATAATGTGTGTTTAGTTATATAATAATGTGTATATAGTTTTGGGTTAGTGGATACTTAACGTACATAATTTTGTACGTAAGATATACAATGTAATAACTACAATACAATATTAACGTTGTATAACAACATTCCGACCATATGTACGTGAAAATGCAAATTTATATTGATTAAAGAGAAAAAAACACCCCACGTCTGAACCATTCATATCCACAATTCAAGACCATCTAAGTCATATGCAAATGGCTCCCAAACACAAAAACACCAACGATAGTAACCTAACTATACAAAAATGATGAGCACGATTACTGCATACTACATTGTCTATTTAAAACAAAACTACAATACGATCTTCCCTGTCCAAAACTTTTTGGCTTCTTCCAAACATCTATCCTTTAGCTCATTGCTATGGTGGAGGATTATTGCAGCTGAGTACTTCGTGCGTAAGTTAGACAGTTGAGACGCATTATTCTTCTCCAAACCACAATCCCATCCCTTGGTGCCACCACCCATGTAGCTCTCCATATGCCTCATGACATATATACCACAATCAACTTTGTTTGTGGTATCTCTCCAAGGCATGCATAGTCTACACGGGGTGAATTTCCGGACAACACTAGCCATTTGCGGGCAGCCTTTAGTCTCCAAGTAGTTTGAAAACATCCGAACCTGCAAAATATACCATGGAAAACAAATTCAAACTTCGTAGACTATATATTATAATTAACCATATCATACTAACTAACTACACATAATTTCAAACTTAAATACACACAATTACATACCTATATAAACACACTTATTCTGGCACTCAAAAATTATCTTCCCATATCTTTAACTCTGATCACTATAAAAACCAAAAAATGTGGGGTTGGGGTGGGGTTGGCCGGGGGGTGTGTATGGGTGACTGTATTGTATCAAATAATTTATTAATTAGTCCTTCAGCTTTTCCAATTCAAATGCACAAAAAAGTACTTTAATGTATATATGCTGATGCATTGGTTTGAAAAACACGATGCTATTACTAAATAAACATTATTACGAAACTAAAAACACATAATTCTACAACTAAAACACATAATTCCATGATAGTATGCTATCCAAGGCATATAGATGCTGAGTAAAACAAAATTATTTACCAAAACATACAACTAATCGTCCATTAGCATAAACCATATACACATATTATATAACTAAACACACGAGAATTCTATTGCTAAACACAAAGAATTATAGCTAAATTCACATGATTCCAAATCAAATATACCTACTCACACGAATTCTATAACTAAACACACGAGAATTCTATAGCTAAACACACAATGAATTCTATAACTAAGTTCACATCATCCAAAATCCAAACTCGAGCAAGGAAATGCAACACATAAACCATAAACACATTATTATATACCTAAACACACGAATTCTATATCTAAGTTCACATGATTCCAAATCAAATATACCTACACACACGAATTCTATAACTAAACACACACAATTCTATAGCTAAATACACAAATTCTATATCTAAGTTCACATCATCCAAAAGGGCAAACGAGCAAGGAAATGCAACACAAAAACCAAAATAAGCTCACCAACTTGTCCTGCAAATCTCCATATTTATACCATAAAATTGAACAGAATGAAAATAATAAAATAGACCATAAAAACACAAAATAGAACCCTAACAAAGAACAAACACCAAAATCGATTAGAAAAACTTACACCCAAATTGAACCCTGAGGCTTGTTTGAACCCCGTCCACGAATAGTCGCCAAATATCGTAGATGTTCAAACCCTAGATACTTCAAGTGATCGATATTTTGAAACGGAGAGATAGAGGAAGCGATTTAGGTAGGATGAGATGAAGTAATTTTTCGATTTTTTACAAAGGAGATGGAGATAGAGGAGATGGAGATGGAGGAAGCGATTTCGTATTTTTGAAAAGAGAAAGAAGAGAAAATCGTGGGATTATGAGATATCAAATTTCATTACAAAATTCGAAAATTAGGGATTTACAAATATATCCCTTAACTTAAAGGGCAAATTACTTTCCTACCCTTGCATGCAACCAACCATGCCTAAAATTGAGAGTAAAATATGGACCATTGATTATTAAATCAAATGGTCTAGATGTGGTCTCATGTTCTTACCTAAAGGGTTTGGTCTCATTTGATCATATCCCTATATATATATATATATAGGATTTGGTTCAAATGAGACCACCCTCCATAGGTGAGACAGTGTGGACTCATCTTACCCATTGATCTTAAAAAATGAAGGGATGTGATTAATTCAGTTTTTTAATTATTTCCTAATTTTCGCTGATTTTAAGGGTAAGATTGTAATTTTGTAATTCAAATTAGTGGTCCCAAAGTTTTTATGGGCTGAAATTGACACTCACGATTTTGTGGCGGATTTTAAGGAACTTGTTTTCTTTCCAAATATTTTTATTTTTACAAAGATAGTTATGGTTCTTTTCTTTCATAATTAGACATCAAATAATACATATTTAGTTATTTTATTGGCAATCTGTCTTATGAAAACAAGACATGATTGAATATAACGTCTCGCATATTTAGTTATACTACACCGCATAAATAGGTTCAATATAATGTATATTTAGTTATGAAAATGGGATGTTGCTTTTGGAAATTATAAAAATTGGATGTTACATAATGTCTTTGCATATTTAGTTATTCCACAATGCATAGATAGTTTCCGGATAATACATAGTTAGTTGATTTTGTTGCATAGTTTATAACGTCTTGCATAGTTGGATATCTTTGTACTACATATTAGTTTTTTTACGCATAGATAGTTTTCGGATAATGCATATTTAGTTGAGTTTTGTTGCATATTTAGTTTTCGAACTCACCGTTCGTTATTTCTCCGTAATATTGCACCGATTTTCTTGTTTTTTTCTTTGTAATTTCATGAACTCGTAATTTTCGAGTTCGATCTTCACGATTTTCTTTATTTGCGTTAATGGAGGAATGTGTGTGTGTGTGTGTGTAGGGATGGCAATATGGACTGACCGCCCGGCCCGACGACCGTGGTGTTTGGGGCGGGCGGACTGGCCCGCCGGTCCGAGGACGGGGGGCGGACCCGCCCACAGACGGGGCGGGTATGTCCAGGTATTGTAATTGCCCCCGCCCCGCCCCACCCCAAGAGATATATATACACTAATATTATTATTATATGATATTATAAAAATAAAAAAATACATTTAGCTTTCACAAAAAATACATTTACAATAATACATTATAGAATATTATAAAAATATATTTAAATTTCACAAAAAAATACACTTTATTAAATTAATTTTAAGCTCAAAAAATCCAAAACGGGCGGGGCGGGCGGACCCGCCCGCAAGACAGGCACGGGGCGCCATTTTGGACCGTGGCGGGAGCACGGCGGGGGGCGGGCGCGGGGGGTAACTAGCACGGCGGGTCCGGGTATTCAATTACCCGCCCGCCCCGCCCCCCCGCCCCGCCCCCCCATTGCCATCCCTATGTGTGTGTGTGTGTGTGTGTGTGTGTGTGTGTGTGTGTGTGTGTGAGAGAGAGAGAGAGAGAGAGAGAGAGAGAGAGAGAGAGAGAGAGAGAGAGAGACGTGAGAAATTGGGATTGGGAGATGTATGAGAGAAAAGAGATTTGATTCCATTTTTGTAACTAACTTGTTATGTTATTTTACCCTACTACCCTTATATTGATTAAATTAATATTTTTATATATTTTGATCCATTAAATCATATCCATTGATTAATAGTGGGGATGGTTGAGATTAGTCCATTGTGTCTCACCTAGAGACATGGTCTCACTGATCCTCCCCTATATATATATATATATATATATATATATATATATGAATAAAATCAAAATGACCATTACCTTCATCAAATCTTGAAACTAGTTTAAGGTCTCAAAATCTCCACTTAACATCAATGTTTCTTCTCTTCTCCTCCACCACTAGTATCTCACGGCCCTAAGGAAATTTTTAATAAAGATTTGTGCTTCAAGTTAGGAAGATGAAGGATGGAGTTGGAGCTTGAGAAGGATGAAAAAATAGAAGACAACTACTTACCCCTTTTTTTCTTGTATTTTCGGTCCTTTAGTTCTTGAGAATGGATGAGTTTTGTGTTGTGTTTTTTGGAGAGAAATTTTGTTCAAGTGTTAGGATGAAATGGGAGAGAGAAAAGAGAGTGATAGAAAAAAATGAAAATGTGTTCATGTCTTTGGCCATATGGCCGTCCAACATAAGCAATCATACACTATATTTTTTTTTAATAATTGATTAAGATTATTGGGAAGATAGATAAAACAAGTTGGTTACCCCCTAAAATAAGCTATGGCCGAAAGTTAGTCTTGTAGGAGGACTTTATTAATTTTTTTTTTTAAAAATAAATTGTATTTTGTTTGTTTTCTTAATAGTTGTTGGTAAAGAAAAAGTGAACCTCCCCTAATTTGTTTTCTTTGGCCGAACACATGTGGTGTTGGATGACTTTTTGTTTTTTTTTTTATTACATAGTTGGTTCAATAGGAAGCTTTTATAAAATAAAAAAAAAACAAATTGACTCCTCCCTATAACTCTTGGCCGAAAATGATGGAAGGTAGGTGATTGAATATTTGTTTTGTTAATTGGTGTAGTGGGATTAGTAGGATAATTTAAAAATAGAGTAAGTTAAATAAAATGAAATAACTTCCCCACTTTACTCATAAGACCGATTTTGGAGGGGATTATGTCAAAGTTTTAATTTTTTTTTCCAAAATAAAAATCTAGTTGGGGGATAAAAATAATAATATAAGAAAAAATGAGTTATTTTCCCCAATTTAAGTGATAAAGTCGAAAATTAGGAAAAAGAGAGAAAAATATTTGTTGTTATTGTTTTTTTTATAAAATTGAGGAAAATAAAATGTATAAGTATTCATAAATAATTATTTAGAAGTTTAAATTAAGGATGTAAAATATCAAAATGTATTTCAAAAGAAATAAATTGGAAGTTGGTTGGGAATGTATTATAGAATAAAGTAGAATATTTGGATAGGGATTGGAATATACTCCTAATTTATTGAGGTTCCAATATTTCTAAAGTCGTAGTCATTCGAACAAGTATTAATACTAGAGGAGAATATAAAATTGCTAAGCTCAAAAATGCGAAATGCGTAATTGACGTTGGAAGAAATAAATAAAAATAAGGTCGTGTTTTATTAATAATGGGTTCGTGTTACTAAACCAAATAAATAAATCAACGCATAACATCGTATCTCACATCGTGAAAATTCGGGCGTCACATATATCATATTTTTCTATGGATCTGTTCTTTTTTTCCTTGTAGTGTAAATCATTAAAGCATCTACTGAACAACCATGAAAAATCATTAAAGCATCTACATAATGTATTCTACCAAAACCACTCTTTTAGTTCTTTTTTCCCCTTTCCCAATTCCTTTATTTCAAAAGAAAAATAACAATTAGAAAATGACAAAGACTTGTGTAGGACGGTCTTACGGATCCACATCCGTGAGACGGGTTAGGCCCAAGTCCGCTATGCAATTTTGGTAAATTAAACGGTGTAATATTGTAAATATCATGGAATGAATGCATGCTACTGTTGGCTTGTTATACGTGGCTTTTGGTTGGATACATGAGTCAAAGACTCGAAAAACAAATATCAACATATATAATAGAAAATGGTAATAAGCTTGGCACACGCCTTGCCATGTGTAGTTTGTGTCCATGCTACAATAATCTCTTGGTCGTCTTTATTTCTTTTCTAATTTTTTTAAATAAAAAAGGGTCATGCTGTCAATATTTTTATAAGCTCTTTATATAGTTTAATATTGAAATAAATTTACTGTTTGAAACAATGTCTATTTTTTTAATTCTCAATAATATTAAAAAATACATATATTTTCAATAACAAACTAATTCAAATAATAAATTAAATATGTAACAAAGGTATCAAGAACACCTATATATAATTTAAAATTTACTATTTCCTTTAAAATTATTACTTACTATTGCTTTTTGAAGTGCTACTTTTTACTTGAAAAGTAATGTATTACTTTGTATTCAAAAAATAGTACTTTGTCTTGGACAAGCATTATTTACAAATTACTTTATCCTTTAAAATAGCATACTCCTTTTTAAAGAGTATTACGTTTTGGAGTATTATTTCCTTTGAAACTGTTATTTTTATGTAAAAATTATTACTCACTAATCAATTTAGAAGTTTTAAGTAACCTTTAGAAGTTTTAATTACTTAAAAAATATCATTTTTACTCAAAAGGTATTACATTTTATTGTAAAGATACAACATTTTACGTCTTCTAAAGTTATATATTATTTCCTTTAAAACAAGCTATTACCTTTTTTCTTGAAAAAGCACTACTTTTTACTTAAAAATTATTACATACTAATCACTTAAGAAGCATTAATGTTTACTTGAAAAGTATCATTTTTACTCAAAAAAGTTTTTTTTTTTTTTGTGAAAGTATTACTTACTACTTCTTTTAAAATTATATACTAATTCCTTTAAAACTATTACTTTTTACTTTAAAGGTAATAATTTACTAAATAATTTTTACCTATTGATTCCTACGAATTATTAATGTTTATTTGAAAAATAACATTTTTACACAAAAAGTATTACATTTTGTTGTAAACATATTACTTATTGCATCTTTTAAAATTATGTACTATTTCTTTAGAAGTATTAATATTGTTATTTACTTGAAAAGTAATACTTTTTACTTAAAAGTTATTACTTGTTAATCCCTTTAAAAGTATCATTTTTATGCAAAATATATTACTTTCTATTGTAAAAGTACCATTTATTACATCTTTTAGAATTACATACTATTTTCTATAAAGATTATTACCTTTACTTGAAAAGTATTATTAGTAGTAAAAACACTTACTACATCTTTACTCATTTTCTCGCGGTACTTTCCTCCTTAAGTACTTCAAAGCCAACCACAAGTGATTATGGCACTAATATATTGCCTTCCCCTTGGTTTCTAGAGAATTTATCCTCCACAAAATATGGTCAACGATTTATAGAAGGCAAAAACTCATATATGACCGTCTCAAGGGTTACATTATGTGAGACGAATCCCCTATGACCTGTGACCTAGCTCAAAGACCGGTGACATTTTTGTAAATATTAGTCTAACAGGATTGTGTGAATTGTGATGATAATTAAAAAATATTAGTTTTTCCTCGGAAAGTATCATTTACTCTTAAAAGTATATATTTTCCAGAGTAATTGTTTGGGGCGGTGACATATTATCACTTTAGACTCGAAAAATATCACTTTTTATTACAAAAGTATCACTTTTTACTCTAAAAGTATATGTTTTAATTTCAAAATGACAAAATTAATGTTAGTTTTTCCCCTGGAAAATAGTAGTTATTTCTTTAAAAAGTATTAATTTTTCCCTTTGAAAATTATTTATTAATTTCCCTTAAAAGTATAAGTTTTCTCCTTAAAAGTATTATTTTTCCCCTCAAAGGTATTGTAGCTGACGACATACATTTATTGGCAATTTGTGTGCTGCATTTTTACAAAGATTGTTCAACTTGACTTGAATAGAGTTATAGATGATCTCATTCATCTGATTCGGTTGAAAACCTTCATATTTTGCCAAGTGATTGATTTGGAATTGAGAAAAAAATTAGAGAATAAGAAGAAGAAAAAGGAAAAGCTTGACAGTTAAATTATACATGAGGGATTGCCCTTCGACCACGAATTTTTTTCTTTAGACAAAATAATTCCACACACGATGATATTGTCAAAGAGACCTTTGGAATGGTTCCATTCAAAACTAGCTCGAATCCTCCTCCAAAGCAAGACATTTTGTTTTCCTATTTCATATGGAGAATCGGATCCAGTGACATTAACTATGATTTTAGGCTCATTAAGGGTTGTGCATCAATCGAAGGCCAATATTTCACTGTGTCAAAATTAATATCTATTCTTTTACCGCCATCTTGACCAGGGAGGGGTTGGTTGTAAACCAAAACTTCCAATTGTTTACGTCTCTTGGGGATCTGTTATGTGCCGTCATTGGGGATTAATTGGAGAATTGGGGAAGAAAGGAAAGAAAGGAGGGGAGAGAGAGAGAGAGCGCTTTACTTGTTAAGTTGGTCTTTTTTGGTTTAGTTGGATATGGATCACAATCTGGGTGTTGGGATCCGTTAAAAATATATATGTTTTGAGACAAAATATCATGTTTTAAGAGTAAAAATATTTGTTTTTTAAATAAAGTATTATATTTTTTTAATAATAAATACAAAGAAAGATGAATAATAAATATGATAGAGTTAAATGAATACTTTTATAAGTAAAAATATTTGTTTTTTGAGATAAAATAACATATTTTTTTAATATAGTCACAAATTATGAATATATTACAATATATATATATAACAGAGTTAACGTAACACTTTTATACGTTAAAGTATCTAGTTTTTTTAGATAAAGTATCATGTTTTTTAATATAGTCACAAATTAGAAATGAAGAAAAGAAGGAAAAATAAAAAATAAATATGATATAGTTAAAGGAACACTTTTATAAGTAAAAATATCCGTTTATTGAGATAAAGTATCAGATTTCTTAACACAGTTACAAAATAGGAACAGAAAAAGAGGAAAAATAAAAAATAAATATGATGCAGTTAAAGTAACACTTTTATAAGTTTCCATTTATTGAGATAATGTATCATGTTTTTATAATAGACTTGGGTTCGATTCTTAGCCTTTACATTTATAGGCATTTTTAATTTATTTATTTTAATTACCATGCGTATTTATAAATGGGTTTTTATACATTGTTATACTGAAATTGCACAATAAGCACTAATGATATAGTAGTAGAACACCACCTTAAGTCTATCAAGGTCGCAGGTTCGATTCTCTTGTGGAGCACTGAAGTGATTTTTTTCTTCCTAAATAACAAGTGTTGTGGGTTGGACGGATGGCGGGTAGGGTCCGTAAGACTGTCGTACAAGAGACCTACTCACAAAAGAAAAAGGAAACAGAGAGTCAATTGACTAATTAAAGCTAAATGATTTAAGCTGATCAAAAGCAAAGTTAAAAAATATTTAACTAATATTTACAAAAAACTATATATTTATACACTGGGACGGTACCTGGTCTGGCGGGACACACTAGATCGTGGCGGATTTATTATGGCTTCAGGTTGAATATGCAACAGTCAGGGTCATTCTTATGTTTTAAAGGGTCTCGCGTGGTGAGAAAAAAGGGGCCCTTTCTCTATTCATATAAAAATGAAACCTAAAAGAATAAAAGAAGAAAAATAAATAAATTTTTTGTTAGCGGCGAAAATCAAACAACTAAACCCAAATGTATCTTAAAATTTAGGAATAATTACAAAAACACCCCTGAGATTTTGACTCATTACAAAAAAACCAAGAGATGTTTAAATTAACAAAAAAAAAATTTCAAGTTTTATTTTGTCTTAAATTTAAGGGTGTAATTGTAATATTTTTATAAGATCAAATGGGTTTTGACAATATCTTTTGCTTAGGAAGGAAAAAATGTAAGATCCTCAAGGTTTTTTTTTTTTTTGTAATCTTCAAAAATATCTGGATTTTTTTGTAATTAGCCCCAAACTCAAGGGTTTCTTGTAATTATCCATAAAATTTTAAAAAATAATTGTGAAAGAACCCTTAGCAAAATAGAATAGATATTTAAATAATTCATGCTATGGTGAAAATATAACAACTAAAGATGAATAATTCTTACCAAAAACAAATATTGGTTGATGGTGTTTTTTTTTAGATGGAAGCCTCTATTTTTTTAATGGACAACACAACTCTTTTTTTTTTCGAAAACACAGTGGCTTTAATTTTGGGGGGCTTTTGAGGAGTGATTAACTTGGCTTTTGTGTCTCGACCTCTACGCGTTAAAACAACACTACAACCGCTAAACTAAAATACAAACTTAACAAAGTGTTACACTTTATATTATATATAATATATTTTAAACCATTAAAAAAATCTCGGGTGGGGCCCTCACTTGGAGGGGCCCCTCTGCGGGGACGGCACCTCAACCAACCGCCCCAGGATTTGACTGCAACAACGTTGCAAGTATAGTTTAGTATGGTGGTAATATAAATTAGGTTTTTGTCTTTTTATTTTTAATATAAGATTTTGGAATTTATTAACCTTTAACACTAATGAGCATCATATATTAATACCCAATGTCCCATGAATGACTCTTTTTGAAAAACTTATCGGCGTAATCTATATATATATATATATATATAAAAAGAGAGTCACTTATAAATAGTAACCCAACTTTTTCCCGCCTAAATACACCTCCTAAATTTAGTATGTACGTTTCTAGCATATTTTTGTCTAATAATTAAAAAAAATGTTTTCGGCCATTGATGTTTCCTTTGGCAAGCTTATAATGTATAATGCGTTTTTCAATTTGTTTTGGAAACTAATTAGTCAATCGTGTCTCAAAATATAGTAGTATGGAAAAAATGTTTTCGATATATGGAAAAAATCATTTTGGTTTTCATCAATAATTTTACAATTGGTAGCATAGACAGATATGGTAATTATTTTACTAATATTCATTTTTTATGAATTAGTACAATAATTTTAAATGCAGGAATTATGCCATATTAAAACTTTCTGTATGGCAAAAAAATTGTTAATATGGAAAATATATCAAGATTATACACGCTTGATGTTTAAAATCAAAAATATTATAAAACTAAGCATTGGGGCGAGATTTAGTGAATTGATTGTATCCTTAAATTTGCCATTCAATACATTATTACCATAATGTCGGAGACTGAATAAAAGAACATAAAATCTGTGCTATATTTTAAACGGCACTGCCAATTGAAAACAACTATCCAAATTTAACCACTAAATTTTGCTCTATAAATATGAATTTCGAATAATTCAAATTTATCGCTTACATATCCTTCCCGCAAATTAAAAGTTGTGCAAAATTCTCGCTAATTTCTCGCATACATGGCTCCATTGTTTTGTCTCATCAAGGGCGTTAATATGAGCAAACATCAATGGGCACTTTGAAGGCGCTTGGTTCGCGCATTTGAGAAACCGGGCTACAATGACCCAAATAATATAAACATTTAGAGTGTGTTTTTCATGACGCAGAGGTTTGTAAATATTTATTTCAATGATCTTTTGTATGTCAAAAGTTCATTTCATTGTGATTGTAACTCTTACATCTTTTTTTAAATGACCTATTTTCTTTAAATTTCTTGTAGGGCTTACGAATTCACGGTACCATAAAAAAGTTGAATATGTCCCAATTTAAAAGTAAGTGGTTGAGGAAACATGTATGCAATTAAAGACTCATTGTGTATAATCTGTCTTGACAAATACAAGACAACGAGTTCAAGGTACAAAATGATTTTTCATGGTAAAACACATGTTGTTCAAGTTCTTGATCGATCTTTTCCAAGGTCATTTGTATTTTTTCAAATCATATCCAGAATTGTGCAATCTTTGAGAGGGTTGACGAGACTGCCCTATTTGGTATGTAATAATATTTTTTATATATTTTTATATGATATATGATAAATGTAGACAATCAAATATTTTTTGCATAATAATATTTCTAATTGCAATTATATTCCCAAAAAAATTCGGATATCATTGGAAGGATAGTGGCCATCAGTCAGTTCAAACAAAAGAATATGGTGGGAAGATGACACGTTTTATCGACATAACACTTGAAGACTTGGAGTAATTATTTTCTTCTAAATCCTATTCGACTATTATTAATACTTAATTAGTAAATATATTTTTTTGGACAAATAATTGTTGTCGTGAAATTAGTTTTAAAAATACATGAATGGTTTATAAGGATTTTTTTGAGAAATAACTAATTTGTGCATTTACATTTAAAAATACTTGATTACTTTATAATTATCTTATACAGAAATAATTGGATTTCGTGCACTTTGTGGGAGGACTACGTTGATGCTATTTTACCCTATTTGGAGAGCGAGACTTTTGACCCGTTAGTTGTTATTATTCAAATGTGTTGGGCCAAAGTTTTCCGAGGTATGATGCATAAATTAAATGTTAAATTTTTATTTGGTCCACTCTGATATTTTTCTTATTAGTATGCTTTATCATTTTTTCTGCATTTAGATGAGGTGAAGGTATCAAACACGTTCCATGTCACCAAGCTGATAGTGAATGGTGATATAGAAGAGATTGAGAACTTTAGGTCAAGGTTTGTTTTTTTTATTTTTTTTCTCTAATTAATAGTCTTTCTTATATATTATCACAACAATAATGGTGAATTACATTGTTCATTTTTTTTTTTGCTAGGATTGTAAATAGCAACAAACCCGAGCAATCTATTAGTCACGTATCTTTTCCAAAGATACATGACTATTCTTTGAGAATTTGGCTTCGGGGTAGTCCTTTTTCGCATGATTGATCAATTTTTCGAAAATGAAGAGGTAATTCAATATAAGTTTTAAATTTTTGTTTTGATTTAAATTGATTAATCATTTAAAATATAGGTTGTGAGTTTTTGGGTCGATTTTTCTAAATTTTCTCCATTATTAGAGATTAGTGGTATTTGTCATGCAAGAGATGTCCCGGAAGATCACTAGAACGGGTGACAAGTTCTATTGTGAACATTGCGATAAATTTTCCTACTCGAAAATTTTAGGTAAACTATTTTTATGTTTCATTCATGTAATAAAAACAATATTAACATTTTTTGGAATTCTCACTTGAAGGTATAGAATGAAATTTGAGGTTGGTGATGACAAAGGCGCGACGCGCAACTATTTTGTTGGGATAGGGACTGTGAGACCTTGATTGGAAAATCATGTTATGAGCTAAAGAATGAGTTGATAGAGGTATATTTTAATTTTTACATTCTCGTATAATCTTTAAATATAAATGCATTATTATTTATTTTCACGTCTTCCAAACGAAAGAAGGATGAGAGGATTTACCAGATGAATTGGCCTCTTTGGTGGATCGAAAAGTACTTTTCAAGGTTCAAGTTAAGGCTAACCAAGTGAAATATTTCTTGGCGCATTTTATGTGATGAGGTTGACCACGATGCTAATTTACTTAAGAAATATGCCGTTTCTTCATACAAAGCCAGTAGTAAAAATTTCAAGAAATAAATTTCTAATATACTTTAAATTTGTATTCTCATTGTTTGATACATTTTTAATTTGAGAATCTAATTTCCTATCTAAACTTCAAGGAGAGGAAGATGTTGGCGATAAGGTATGAATTCTCTATTTTTGATTTTGAACCAAACCACAATGAAGTTTTTTATTTAATATTCAATTGTTTACTACGATCTTCTTCTTCCGAGGATGAAGTGAGTACGCCCAATAAGCCCAAAGAAGAAAAGGAATTAGTTGGTGAAAGTTCTTCCCTCAAAAGGCCACTGTTTGAAGAATCAACTTCCAAAGCTTGGAAGTTTAAGAAAGATATCAAAGTAGAGGGACGAGGAGAAGAAATAGTATTTTCCATTATTTGGTTTCTATCCCTATTCTGGGAGAAATGTTTTTTGAAGGAGCAGTTGGTTAAAACACTTTAGTAATTTTGCTTAGGATTTATTTGAAATTTTCGTATTTGAACTGATGTTTTTCTATTATTTCTTCGTTTGATTTGCTGAGAGGAATGTTTTTGGATTTGGACAATTTATTATTATTTAATTTTCAGAATATGTTTTGGTATTTCTCTGGATATTTTGTGCTTAAAATAATTTAAGCTTGCATCTTACATTTTGTTTATTGGGTAGTTTAGTGCCTGGAATATTATATTATTTCATTCAATTTCGATTTTGTTTTGTTTCAGTCTGCTTCAATGGAAAAGTAAGTGTTAGATAGTAACCCAATTATTGGATTTATAATCCTGATATATAATTAGAGAATTCATATGTTATAATTTGTTTAACTTCTTTTTTTCAGGAGTACCATTTTAAGCTTTTAAGAGGATACATATCAGGTTTTGAAGGGGGAAGTGACAACAATTACTCCAATGAAGAGTCAAAAAGGAGTATCATTTTCAAGAGATCATAAAGCTTAATGATGAGGACCAATCAGGATTAGATAATATTTTTTTTTAGTAATTTTATTAGATTAGATACTTCTAGGATATTCATCTCGATTATTTTCGTTGTAATTTTATGATTCATGTATACTATCATTTTTTCTGTGAATAAACAATCATTTATGTTGTCTTATTAAATTTTATTGAGGTCATCAAATTATAATTTTACAAAGTAATAAAATCAGTTTCATGGACCATTATTATGGAGTATACATCAATCCTACTAGAAAGTAATTTGTCCAAGAGTCACTCATAACAATTACAAAAAAGAAAATAAAAAAAACATGCAGAAGGTCACAAGCAGGAACAGGATTCCACTGCACTCAAGAGGTGCAGGGTCAAGTGTCTTTTTTGCTTGGTGCCCTCTTTATATTGAACTTAAACATAAAATTTAAGTACAAAATCATAAAACTCATTATAATCACTGTGTTAAACTCATCACACATCACATTCACTGCATAAAACTCATCATACATCACAAATCAAGTATAACAAAACACAAGTTACCAACCATCTTGCATCCACCAAGATCTCAAATGAAATAATAGTGATTGAAAATTTTATGATATAGCACAACACATGTACATAATATTGTATCCAACACAGAGCATGCTTGCATCCACGACAACAAAAAAATTATCATAGCAACAAATTTAATCATATTTTAACAAAACTACTACAGACTTTTATTATCATTATTGTAAACCATACATTTGATTGAGCCAGAAACAATTATATAATCCATATTTTAGATGAATAAAATTGTATTTATATATATATAATTATATTTAAAATACTTGAAAAGAAATGTTTTAGATTCGATGGACTTATTAGAAGCATAAATTTTATCATATTTCTATACATAATGTGTAAATTATAAATTATTGTTATATATCAAAGGATGTATATCAATAAATATTCTAGATTCATTTAATGCATTGTTATATATAAAATACAAATACACAGTCCGTACAATCTTTTTTAAATTATCATATATATAAAATTATCGAGATATAATTTGAACAGATTATATAATATCCAAGTCTGCATAGGATAGATTTTAAAAACTGTGCCTACGTATTAAAATTTGGTATTTTCAAATTTTTTATAAAATTTTAGACTCCAGAAATTTTAAAATATGGTTTCCATATAGTAAGATTCTGTGAAGCTCCGATTTTTCCGAACATATAATTGATTCTTATTGTCGTCTATGTATTTAATCGACTATTTTACCGCGTCACTTTGACGGGTAATTATCATTAATATATATATATTTCGTATTTTATTTCATTTTATTTATTACTTGTGATCATGATCACTATTAATTCTATTTTGCATTTATGATCACTTGATTGATCATTATTACTATTTTTGTATTTATTAGTCACCTTAGAATTTTAAGAGACTATTTATTTTAGAGACTTTTACCTTATAGAATTAAGATTTTGATTTAGATTAAGTGATCATGAGACTTATAAGTGATCAAGAAAATCACTAATTATTTTGGAGATTGATATATTTCATCTATTATCATCAAATTTGGGACAAAAAAATATATGGAATTACCATAATACCCTTATAATGGACGGCCATGGTGATGATTTTGGAGTAGAAATATCATCAAACTCTTGTACACTTACACCTTATATTAGTCATCTTGTGTATAATTATATCATTAATTCAAACATTATACACATCATCTCATACATCAATTCTTTATTACTATTTTTCCCAACATGTTGGAGTCTTCCCAACATTTCTTCTCTTTCATACCTTGCCCATACTTTGACTAGTCTAATTGTCTCCATGCAAGAGACAATTTGCAAGACACAAAATTAATCAAAAATCCCTCTCTCTCCCCCGCCCTAATGTGGACGGCCACATTGAGCAAGAAATGAACAAATTTTGTTCATTTCATCAAATACATTCTAACTCTCAAGCATTTTCTCCAACTTCTCTCTAACTTCTCTCTAACCTCATTCACATCTTCAAATCTTCAAACAAAATTCATTCATATCTTCAAACCTTCAAACACCAACTCTTCACATCTTCAAATCTTCAACATAAGTTCTTTATATCTTCAAATATTACTTCTTCACATCTTCAAATATTCAAACATAAGTCCTTCACATCTTCAAACCCATCTTCATAACTCCAAGAACATCTTCTTCCTAACATCAAACATACTTTCTTTCTTCAAACATCTAAACCAAAACAAACAATCTTACCACTTAAACTCAAAAAATTCGAACACCCCTTTCTCAAGGTAAGAAATTTCACTCCCCAATTCAACTTAAATTCTTACTACTCATCACCTTCTTCTTTTAACTTAAGGTTATATTTTGGATTTTGAGGTACTTAGAAGACCACTTGGAGACATGCATGCATGGTGGTGAAACTTGAAGACTTGAAGAAGAACTATTAGAGAAATTTGGACTACAAGGTAATAATTGGACACTAGAACCCTTCTTTCCTCTTCCTTCTATTTTGTTTTTCAAATTTTAACACCTCTTTTTCATTTTTGAGAAATAGGGGCTGACCTTAGGATATTTTGGAGTTGAGCCAAAATTTTCAATTTTTGAGCTTCAACTAGTCTCCAAACATCTACTACACAAGGTAAAGTGTAGTCTATCCAATTTTCTTATCTCCTTCTTTTTCTCCTTAATTTTTCTCTCATTTTTCTAACTCCAAATTTTTGATATTTCTTGACTTAGGGGCTGACCTAAGTGACCTCATCAAAAATTGTGAAATTTATCCTTTTATTTCACAATTTTCCAATTTTAAGGTGGGTGGAAAAATACTTTCCAACTATTAGGTGTTTTTATTAAAATGCATGTAGAATTTTGATCATGAGCCCTTGAGATATATACTCATGTATTGCATGTCAATTTTATGTAACAAATCATGAAAATTCTCAAGAGTTGCTCAAAATTGCTATTTATTGAATTTTAGGTGCATGCATGTGCAATTTAATGTTCTATTTGATGAATTCTTGTATGTATTGGGTGTCACGCCCAAACGTGACGCGACAACGATCAATCACTTAAACGAGAAATAAATCAACAATCTAAACCAAAGATACCAAACTCCAAGTGAAATAGAGTCTAATGCAGCGGAATTAAAATAAACACGAGTACAAATTACATCTTAAAGTCCGGCGGTATCCGAATACAACCCAAAAGATTATCTGAATTAACTTACAAAATCAAAACAGAAATAAAATGAAGGAGTCCAACAACAAATAAAAGTAAAAGGAAATGTCGCTCCACATCACTGATAGGGATTCAATGCAGTAGGTTCGATGTCTTCAGCGAACTCTTCATCTAAAGGTTAGAAAACGAGGAGGGAATGAGACAAAATCTCGGTGGATGGGGTGATCGTGTGCAAGTGTGGCGATATAAATAGTTAATGCGAGAAATTTAGTTGTATGAAAACGCGTGAGAGATGATGCATGATTTCACACACATCCACAAGCGTCGTGATAAATATATTAAGTAACATACTTATATAGTTTAAGAAAATGGTTCGTGGTCACGCAGCACTATGGTTCAAGCGAGACAGAGGATTGCGTGCGGATTTGTAATGCCAATCCTATGCAAGACAAGTAGCGGTTGCGTGCGGATATGTAGCGCCAACCCGTTCCGTTCAACTCCTAATCGTGTGAATCGAGCAATCCCTTTGTTCTTCCTTGTAACTCCCGTTCATGATGGTCAAAGACCTGTCACCTTATCGCTCGTAGGCGAAGACAAAATCCACGTTGGAGCTAGCAAGGCTCGGATTCGTCATAATCATGATTATACCTCAAGTACTACGACCCGCTTCCCTTGGACAAACTCCGTCCCTCAGTTGCGGGATTAGGACGATGGGGCCGGAGAGTGGAATAGCAGCCGAGCTGCCCGGTTCCATCCCCGACGTATCCATTCCGACTGTGAGCTCGACACACCAAGTTGACTCAGGCAGGAAATTAAGTACACGTTCAGTAGTCAACCAGGCAGTCGAGTATTATTGATTCGGGAAGCAGTTCATGAAAAGTTCTCAAAAATTTGCACAAGATGGTTATGGCGTTGGTGGAGTTATTGGGATGAAGATAAGTATCGGGAGGATAAGTAGTCTTCGATATCTTAAGGATTAGGAGGAACATAAGTCCCAAGTTATAGATTCGAAATCGCGAGACGGCGGAAGTCGCCCCGCGATCGGGTATTAATCGGTCAAGACGATCCGATAAGTCAAGGGATTTTTTTAAGGAAATAAAATATTTTAATTAAATATTAAAGTCAGAGGGTCCAGGGCTGTTTCTTTAAAAGAAAATAATTTGAGTTAGGTCCTTATAAAAATAAAATTTACAATTAGCCCCATTTTGTCAAAACCAATACTTTTGGGGTTAAAAGTTAAATAAATAAATGTCCCGACCTTGAAAAATTATGAGGTCAGTTCCTAAATTCTCTAAATTGTTCAGAGATTCAGGTTTTTAAAGTTTTGAGGTCGAGTTTTTGAAAATTCTCACATTGGCCCCAAATTTGTTAAAATTGTCATTTCGGGCCCTAAGTTTAAAATAATCGGAACTCACAAACCGGAAGGGCTTATAATGTGATTCCAGTTGGAAAATGTCACTAAGGTTAGTGGGATATTGGGACAAAAACAGTTTTAAAACGTCATAAGTATAGGTCCTTTAACTTTTGAAAATCTCATTTTTGTCCCATTTTGAAATAATTGCCTTTAAGGCTTTTAGGGGTCCAATTGTTATGAAATTTGAACCTTGGGTCCAAAATATAATTATGTTATAGGTAAATTAGTATTTCCAGGTACATGGGCTGTATAAGTCCTGGAAATTTCATTTGGGTCCTCAAGTTTAATCTTTTACAATTTGGTCCCTCAAGTTTTATAAAATTACTTTCCAAGCTCTAAACACTTGGATTTTTGGAATACACTTAAAATATGTTATTTCCAGTCCTTAAGAGTTAAAATTAGGGTCTGGTACAGTTTCGAAATTTGCAAAATAGCCCTTAAACTTCTCAAATTTTACAATCTAGTCCTTGGGCTTTTAAGGGTTGATTTTATTTATCTAAAAACTCTTAAAACTTTATTAAAATGTCAAAACATCATTTTTGAACCTGAGTACAGTCCCAAAAATCAAAATTTACAGAGAGGTCCCTTAAGTTTTATTTTCTTGCACTTAAGTCCACCAACTTTCCATTTTTGCATTTTAAGTCCAAAAATCAAAATTTAATCAATTATGCTCGACTTGTCCAGGTTATAGGTCATTCAAAACATAGATTTCAAGAGTCATACACATACATAACCATCTCATACAAGAATTTATCAAATATGACAATAAAGTGTACATGTATGTCCTAATTTTCGGTAAAATCGCATTTTGAGCAACACTTGAGAAATTTTTCCAACTTGATACAAGAAAATAGCATGCAATACATAATATATATCTCAAATTCTCAATAACAAAATACTACATGCATTTTTATGAATTAAAACACCTAGCGATTGAAAGGATTTTTCCACCAACCTTAAAGTTCGTTGTTGGGAAAAATGAAATAAATCTCTCTCGATGAAGGAGTGACTTAGGTCAGCCCCTAAGTCAAGGAATATCAAAAAATATAGGAGTTAGAAGAATGTGGTTAAAATTTAAGGGGAATAAGAAGATAGTGAGAAAATTGGAATTACTACACTTACCTTGTGTAGTGAATAAAGTGTGACTAGTAATGGCTTCCAAGTGTAAGATTTTGGTCACCCTTAATGTTAACCTCCAAAGTTAGCCCCTAAAACTCCAAAAATGAAAATGGAGTGTCAAAGTTTGGAAAATAAAAAGAGAAGAAGAAAAGGTACCAAAAATTCCATTTCTTACCTTATAGTCCAACTTCTTCACAATTTTCTTCAAGATGACAAGTCTCTCAATATCTTCCAATGGTCTTCTAAGTATATCTCAAAATCAAAAATCAAACTTAAATTAGAAGGTGAAAGAGATAAGTTAGGTGATATCAAAAATGGATTGAAAAAGAAATTTTACTTACTTGTTGAAGGGGTGTTCGAATTTATTGTAAGTAGAAGAGGGGTTCTTGAAATTTTGGTTAAGTGTTTGGAGATATGAAGAAGAAGGTATGTTTGAAGATATGTAGAACTTATGTTTGAAGATTTGAAGATGTGAAGAGTTGGTGTTTGAAGATTTGAAGATGTGAATGATTTTTAGAGAGAAGTTGGAGAAAATGCTTGAATGATGAATGAGTTTGATAAAAATGATATTTTGAACAATTTTTGATCATCAAAATGGCCCTTGGCCGTTCACAATGAGAGAGGGGGAGGGAGACAAATTTTGTTTTGTTCCAAGGCTTGAAAGGTGTAGCTTGCATGAGGGACAAGGACCTTGGTCAAGGTGTGGTCTTGCATGGGAGGATGGAATTGAAGGGATTGAGGAGGATGTTGGCATGGAATGTTGGGAAGCCTCCAACATGTTGGGTAAGTTTATAATAAAGAATTGGTGTATAAGGTATTGTGTATAAGATTTGAATTAATGGTGTATTAATACACAAGATGAATACATAAGGTGTATGTGTACAAGAGTTGGGAGATATTTCTACACTAAAAATACCCATCATGGCCGTCCCTTAAGGGTATTTGTGGCATTTCTATATTTTGTTTTTATGTCCCAAAATTGATGATAATAGGTGAATAATATCAATCTCCAAAATAACTAGTGATTTGCTTGATCACTTATAAGTCTCATGATCACTTAATCTAATCGAATTCTTAATTCTATAAGGTATAAATCTCTAAAATAAATAGTCTCCTAAAATTCTAAGGTGACTAGTGAGTACACAAATAATAATAATGATGATTGGTCGAGTGATCATTAATGCGAAGTAGAAGTAATAAATGATTATGATCACAAGTAACAAATAAAAAGAAAAGAAATTAAATGCGAAATATATTTATCATTAATATTCACCCGTCGAAGCGACGCGGTAAAATAGTCAAAAGAATACAAGGACGATACGTGAAACAAATACATTATTGAATAAAAATCGAGGGCTTCACATTCTCCCCTCCTTAAAAGAATTTGGTCCCCAAATTCTCTTCAGAACAACTCTGGATATTGATTCCTCATGTCTTCTTCCATTTCCCATGTTGCGTCTTCGTCTCGGTCGTGGTGCCGCCATACAACTTTAACCATTGGAATCTCTCTGTTACGCAATTGACGTACCTGCTGGTCAATGATTCTACGATTGGTTCCTGTAAGATAAATTCTCCATTAGAGGAGGAGCATCACGAGTGATGATGTGCTCGGATCTGGTTGATACTTTTTAAATCTCGATACATGGAACACATCGTGCATTCCCGCATATCTTGTCGCGTAACTCTAGTCAGAGGCCAATTTTCCGATCCTCCGCAAAATTTTGTAAGGCCCAATATATCTCGGACTCAATTTGCCTCCTTTCTTTGGATTGATCAATCCCTTTCATGGCAAGAGTCCGAGAAATACTTCATCTCCAACTTCAAATTCCAAGTCCTTTCTCCTCTTGTCTGCGTAACTTTTTTTTGGCGGCTCGAGCTATGCGGATCCGTTCCTTGATCAACTTGACCTTCTCCATGGCCTCCCCAACCAAGTCGACCTTTGGAATCGATGGCGACTTTCGTTTCTCTTTTGGAGTCCATTGGTTATCAATCTCCCAAAGGTGTAGTGGGGATCTATACTTTCGCCCATACAAGGCTTCGTAGGGTGCCATCCCAATTGTGGCCGATAGGCTGTTATTATAGGCGAACTCGGCCAATGGTAAGTGTGAATCCCAACTTCCTTGAAATCTAACGTGTATGCTCGCAGACATGTCTTCCAGTATGAATCGTCGCTCGATCGCCATCAATTTGGGGATGTGTTGTTGTCTTTGAAACTTAGCGAGGTTCCCAATTCCTCGTGAAAGCATTTCCAAATCGAGACAAATCTCGGGTCTCTGTCGACACTATGTCGGCTGGCACTCCATGCGGTCGAATGATCTCTCGGACATAAATCTGCGCAAGTTTCGCAAGTCATCGTTTTCTTCATAGGTAAGTGTGCAAATTTCGTGAGTCGGTCTCGACTACCCATATAGCATCATCACCTCGTCTGGTCCTTGATAGATCCATCACGAAGTCCATCGTTATGTGTTCCCACTTCCACTGGAATTCTCAACGGTTGCAATAAACCGGATGGTCGTTGGTGTTCTCGCTTTTATTCGTTGACAAGTCAAACATCTCGCAACGAACTCGCTTACCTCGTTCTTCATGTTTACCCACCAATAATTCTGTTTCAAGTCCTTATACATCTTGTTTCCTCCAGGATGTATAGTGTATTTCGAACGGTGTGCCTCTGCTAGAATCCTGCTCCTAATCTGTTCGTCGCTCGGTACACAAACTCGATTCTGAAATCTGATGATCCCATCTTCATGTACCGAGAATTCTGATCCCTCTCCGTTGAGTATCTTCTCTTTCAGTCTTTGAAGTTGTACACCTGTCTCTTGTGTTGTTTTGATCTCCATTCAATAGGTCGGGTTTAACCGAAATGTTAGCACACGAAATTTGAGTATTGGTTCTTGTCGGATTCCAAGTGCTCAACTCTTCTAATGATTTCCACTCTCGAATCATTAGTCTGGCTAAACCCGCCTTTCTACTCAAGGCGTCAGCTACTACGTTAGCCTTCCCGGGATGGTGCTTGAATATCAAGGTGATAGTCTTCTATTAACTCCATCCATCTCCGTTGCCTCAATTGAGTTCCTTCCGAGAGAATAGATACTTTGAGGCTCTTATGATCTGTGTAAACCGTGAATGTTGCTCGTCTTCATCAAAATGGCCCTTGGCCGTTCACAATGAGAGAGGGAGGAGACAAATTTTGTTTTGTTCCAAGGCTTGAAAGGTGTAGCTTGCATGAGGGACAAGGACCTTGGTCAAGGTGTGGTCTTGCATGGGAGGATGAAATTGAAGGGATTGAGGAGGATGTTGGCATGGAATGTTGGGAAGCCTCCAACATGTTGGGTAAGTTTATAATAAAGAATTGGTGTATAAGGTATTGTGTATAACATTTGAATTAATGGTGTATTAATCCACAAGATAAATACATAAGGTGTATGTGTACAAGAGTTGGGAGATATTTCTACACTAAAAATACCCATCATGGCCGTCCCCTAAGGGGTATTTGTGGCATTTCCATATTTTGTTTTTATGTCCCAAAATTGATGATAATAGGTGAATAATATCAATCTCCAAAATAACTAGTGATTTGATTGATCACTTATAAGTCTCATGATCACTTAATCTAATCGAATTCTTAATTCTATAAGGTATAAATCTCTAAAATAAATAGTCTCCTAAAATTCTAAGGTGACTAGTGAGTACACAAATAATAATAATGATGATTGGTCGAGTGATCATTAATGCGAAGTAAAGTAATAAACGATTATGATCACAAGTAACAAATAAAAAGAAAAGAAATTAAATGCGAAATATATTTATCATTAATATTCACCCGTCGAAGGCGACGCGGTAAAATAGTCAAAAGAATACAAGGACGATCGTGAAACAAATACATTATTGAATAAAAATCGAGGGCTTCACATTGGGCATGCATGTGTATGATCTTCAAATCCATGTTTTGGATGACTTATAACCTGGACAAGTCGAGCATAATTGATTAAATTTCATTTTTGGACTTAAAAATGCAAAAATGGAAAGTTGGTGGACTAAATTGCAAGAAAATGAAAGTTAAAGGACCCCTCTGCAAATTTCGAATTTTGGGACTGTACGCAGGTTCAAAAATGACTTTTGGACATTTTAATAAAGTTTTAAGAGTTTTAAAATAAATAAAATCAACCTTTAAAAGCCCAAGGACTAGATTGTAAAATTTTGAAAGTTTAAGGGCTACTTTGCAAATTTTGAAACTATACCAGACCTTAGTTTTAAATTTTAAATTTTTACTCTTAAGGTACTGGAAATGACATATTTTAAATGTATTCCAAAAATCCAAGTGTTTAGGGCTTGGAAAGCAATTTTACTAAAATTGAGGGACTAAAGTGTAAAATACTAAACTTGAGGACCCAAATGAAATTTTCAGGACTTATGCAGCCCATGCACCTGTAAATACTAATTTAACTATAACTTAATTATATTTTGGACCCAAGGTTCAAATTTCATAACAATTGGACCCCTAAAAGCCTTAAAGGCAATTATTTCAAAATGGGACAAAAATGATATTTTCAAAAGTTAAAGGACCTACACTTATTTCTTTTAAAACTGCTTTTGTCCCAATATTTTACTAACATTAGTGATATTTTTCAACTGGAATCACGTTAAAAGCCCTTCCGGTTTGTGAGTTCCGATTATTTTAAACTTAAGGTCCGAATTGGCAATTTTTACAAATTTGGGGCCAATATGAGAATTTTATAAAAACTCGACCTCAAAATTTTAAAACCTGAATCTCTGGATAATTTGGAGAATTTAGGAACTGACCTCATAATTTTTTAAGGTCGGGATATTTATTTATTCAATTTTTAACCCCAAAAGTTTTGGTTTTTACAAAACGGGGTTAAATTGTAAATTTTCTTTTATAAAGGACCTAACTCAAATTATTTTACCTTTTACTAAAATAGCCCTGGACCCTCTGACTTGAAGATTTAATTAAAGTATTTTATTTTCTCAAAAACCCTTGACTTATCGGACCGATTCGACCGATTAATACCCAATCGCGGGGCGACTTCCCTCGTCTTGCGATTTTGAATCTATAACGGACTTATGTTCCACCTAATCTTTCAAGATATTGAAGATTGCTTATCCTTCCGATAATCATCTTCATCCGAATAACTCCACCAACGCCATATTGCTACTCGTGAATTTTCAAAATTTTCCGAAACAGCCTTCCCTGAATCAATTATACTCAACTTGCCTGTTGACGTCTATACTTGTATTTACTTTCCGCCCGAGTCAACTTGGTGTGTCGAGCTCACAAATCGAAATGGATACATCGGGGATGGAACCGGGCGCTCGGCCGCTAATCCACTCTTCCGCCCCATCGTCCTAATCTCGCAACCGAGGGACGGAGTGTCCAAGGAAGCGGGTCGTAGTACTTGAGGTATAATCATGATTATGACAGATCCGAGCCTTGCAAGCTCCACTGTGGATTTTGTCTTTGCCTATAGAGCGATAAGGTGACCGGTCTTGGACCATCTGCCTGGGGAGTTACAAGGAAGAACGAAGGAATCGCTGTCGATCCAAACGATTCCGGAGTTATCGGACCCGTTTGGTTGGCGCTACAAACCGTATGCAAATCCGCTACTTGTTTTGCATTGGTTGGCGCTACAAATCCGTGACGCAACCATTATTTGCCTTGCATGGGATTGGCGTTACATTTCGATGACGCAATCCTACCTGTCTTCACCGATCAATCACATAGTGCTGTGTGACCTTGAACCGTTTCTTGAATCGTATAAGTATATTACTTAAATATATTTATCACGGCGCTTGTGGATCGTGTGTGAATTCATGCATCATACTCACGCGTTTTCATATAAATCTGTTTTCTCGCATTAACTATATATCGCCACACTTGCACACGATCACCCCATCCACCGAGATTTTTGTCTCATCCCCACCGTTTTCTAACATTTAGATGAGGACTTCGTTGAAGATCTTGAACCGGCTTTGGATTAAGCCTTTGTACTCTGCTTGTTGGATGTACTACCTCTTGTTGTTGTTGTTAGACTCGTTTCTTGTAATTGTTGTTGGACTATGTTACTTTCTTGTCATTCCGGCAGCAATTGAAGGGCGTAGGACCCTTTGACTTTTAAGTTGTTATCTTTGGTTGATTTTCGAGGATGTAATTTGGATTATGGATATTGTGGACGTTTGTAAGTTGTAATTGTACTTGTTCTTTATTCCATTTGCTATTGACTCTGTTTCATTGGGTTCTCGATGATATTTGTCTGATCGTTTGGTTATTTGTATTTAAGTTGTGGATCGTCGTGGCGTCCCATTTGGGCGTGTGATTAGAGTGGTATCGAGCTCGGCTAGTAAGATGGAAACTTACACCGAGTGACCTAGGATAGGACCCTCTGCGTGTTTTGGGTAGTACCGCAACTTGACCAATTAAGTGTGAAATCGATTTCAAATTGGCATAGAACCGTCTTATTAATGTTTGAACTAAATTAGAACGCATATTTTGAGATTCCATAGTCATACTTGTCTTGACTTAGTTGATTCTTGACGATTTCCTTATTCATTCTTTCCTTATTCTCTCCTTAACTTTCCTTTGCCTTTGACTGATCCGCCTTAGTTTTGTTTGATCGAGATGGAGCCGCGCCACCTTCTTGGTGGGATGTTTTTCATGCCCGTCTTTGAGTGGGAGTACTACCGGCACGATGATTCACCGGCACCGAGAGAGTGATCGAGCGACCTCGAGCTAATCGAGGAGCGTCGGCGTAATAGGGACTGACACAACGCTTGGCGAGCCAAGATGAAAAGAGCGAATTGACCACTATCATCAAGGACCTCGATAACACCATAAGAGCGGGGAGGACCAGATCTGAGTATCCAGGAGTGCCTAGATAACATGCGAGAGAAGATGAAGAGGGCAAGTAGGCCGCCGAAAATGGGAGATTGACACCCCCCTATCCCGCGACACCGTTGAGCGCTTGGAGAGACCCTCATCAAGCGGATGATGATCATAGAGGACCTTACACAGCCCTAGATAAGAGAGACGCCATACCGAGGTCGCTCTGGCAGCGGCTAATGCACAGCCATTGCCACCACCCGAGGTGGAGCCCGTGCCGACGCCGAGGAGGATCCCGAGGAGGATCCAAAGAGAGATCGGAGAGCCCGAGGCACTTGAGGCGCTCCACTTGATGATGCTCGGATTCGAGCGGGTCGGATTTCGTTGATTGGTCTCGAGGTCGGGCGCCACCTCGGCTCGACCAGGCCCGATTATGGACATAGTGCGAGTGACGATGATGGCGATCTCACCGATTAGTTAGCTTGATTGTCGGTTTGTACTTCCGTTGTTGTAGACGCTTATTCCGATGTTGTACCTTACCTTTTATTGTACTTGTTCTTTATTCCGCCGCTATTGACTGCTTTTCATTGGGTTCTCGATGATATTTGTCTAGACTGTTTGATTATTTGTATTAAAGTTGTGGATCGTCGTCGCGTCCGTTTGGGGCGTGATGTATTAATTATCTTTATATATAGTAAAATCTTTATTTTTATATACAAGAAAATTGATTGATACACTAACCATATAAAATGATCTTACTATCCATCTCATACTTTATTACCTAGGTGTATAAATACCTAATATCATTTTAACACAAGAAAATTTTTGAAACATAAAATTGACAAACAACAAAAAAAACGAATTCCAAAACACTTTATTTGAGATCATCCAATTCACACAGATTGAATCAAGGCACATAAATTACGAAGCTCGGAAAATCATGAAACAGTTGACAAAGTACGATATTTTGGGCAATAAACGTACAAGGGATGGAAATATTGAAGACGGTATGTTGATTTTTATTCGAGAAAACCCATTATATTTTAATTCTTATCTATGAAGTAATTGTGAAAAATGTTTTTATCATATTTAGTGTGAGTTTGATAACTTATCTGTTTAGTAAATTTGTCACTTCGTGTCTGTTCTTCTGAGTGCATCCTTCTTTCTTTCATAAAACTCGAAACACATCAAATAATTGTCGTTAGTCATTGAAAATATATTGTTAGTTATAAATCATATGTCACCGGTTTAATTTACAGAATATTTAAAAATAATTGTTTGCTACATAATAAACTTATCTATGTATAATTGTTTGCTCGACTAAAGATATTGATGTATAACCTGAAGAAAGAAATTGCAGTTAGTATATTTGTCCGAAGAAAACTTCATCTCCTAACAAAATATTGCAATTTTTTGTGTTCGTGTGTTTTTGTGTATTCCATGTGGTAGATATTTACATATGTGCCAATAATCATCATTAGGTAGACAGTAGAAATTATCACCTGCAATTTAACAAAAATATCTGTAATATTTTCTACAAGAACGAGTAGATAATTATAACTAATGATGAATTAAAAATACTAATTCATTCTGTGTAATTTCCCAGTAAATCCCATATACCTGATATAGAAAATTTATAGAATTCCCATATACTTGTTATAGAAAATTTATAGAATTTGAAGATGAACAGGTCCTAGGGCTGATGTATTCTCGTGTTATATATAAGAAAAAATGTCGAGAAAACATAATAATAGAAAAATTTATTATCATTCAAAAGGCCACAAGCGACAACATGATTCCACCGCACTCAAGAGGTGCGGGGTCAAGTGCTTTTTTAGCTTGGTGCCCTTTTATATTGAATCAAATCGAAAATTAGAATGCATAATCGAACAAATCAGGTAGTATTGAATTTTAAACTTTGAAAACTTATAACCCACACCCCAAATGCGACGCGATGACGATCAATCATCAAAAGAAAATAAATCAACAGATCAAACCCATGATACGAAACTTCAAGTGAAAAGAGTCTAATGCAAAGATAATTAAAATAAAGAAAAGTACAAATTACATCTTAAGGTCCAACGGTATCCGAATACAACCCAATAGATTATCCAAATTTAACTTACGGTCAAAGAATAAAATGAAGAAGTCCATTCAACAATAAAAGTAAAAGGAATGTCTCTCACATCAATGGTAGGGATTCAATCGTGGTAGGTTCGATGTCTTCAACGTACTCTTCATCTAAAGGTTAGAAAATAGGAGGGAGTGAGACAAAAATCTCGGTGGATGGGGTGATCGTGTGCAAGTGTGGCGATATATATAGTTAACGCGAGAAAACGGTTGTATGAAAACGCGTGAGGTATGATGCATGATTTCACACATAGCCCATAAGCATCGTGATAAATATATATTAAGTAATATATTTATACGATTTAAGAAATAGTTAAGTGGTCAAGCGTGCACTATGGTCCAAGCGACAGAAGGATTGCATACGGTTTGTAATGCCAATCTATGCAAGACAAGTAATCGGTTGCGTGCGGTTTTGTAGCGCCAACTGTCTGCAATACAAGTAGCGGTTGCGTACGGATTTGTAGCGCCAACCAAATGGGTCCGATTAACTCGAATCGTGTGGATCGACAAACGATTCCTTCGTTCTTCCTTGTAACTCCTCGAGCAAGATGGTCCAAGACTGTCACCTTATCGCTCCATAGGCAAAGACAAAATCCACAATGGAGCTAGCAAGGCTCGGATTTGTCATAATCATGATTATACCTCAAGAAAGTACTACGACCCGCTTCCCTTGGACAAACTCCATCCCTCGATTCTTGGATTAGGGCGATGGGGCCGAGAGTGGAATAGCGGCCCTGAGCTGCCATTCCATTCAGCGTATCCACTCGATTGTGAGCTCGACACACCAAGTTGACTCAAGAGATTAAATACACGTTGAGTAGTCAACCAGGCAAATGAGTATTATTGATTCAGGAAGTATTTTAGGAAAGTTTTGAAAATTTGCGCAAGACAATTATGGCGTTAGTGGAGTTATTTGGATGAAGATAATTATCGGGAGGATAAGCAATCTTCGATATCTTGAAAGATTAGGTGGAACATAAGTCCCGTTATAGATTCAAAATCGCAAGACGAGGAAGTCGCCCACGATCGCGTGTCGGTCAAGACGATCCGATAAGTCGGGATTTTTAAGAAAATAAAAATAATTTGAGTTAGGTCCTTGTAAAAAGAAATTTACAATTAGCCCCGTTTTGTAAAAACCAATTCTTTTGGGGCTAAAAATTAATAAATAAATGTCCCGACCTTGAAAAAATTATGAGGTCAGTTCCTAAATTCTCTAAATTGTTCGAGAGATTCAGTTTCTCTAAATTGGCCCCAAATTTGTTGAAATTGTCATTTCGGGCTCTAAGTTTAAAATAATTGAAACTCGAAAACCGAATGGGCTTTTAATGTGATTCCAGTTGTAAAATGTCACTTAGGTCAGTGGGATATTGGGACAAAAGTAGTTTTTAAAAGAAGCAAGTATAGGTCCCTTAACGTTTGAAATTCTCATTTTTGTCCCATTTTGAAATAATTGCCTTTAAGGTTTTTAGGGGTCCAGTTGTTATGAAATTTAAACCTTGGGTCCAAAATATATTATGTTATAGTTAAATTAGTATTTCCAGGTGCATGGACTGCATAAGTCCTAGAAATTTCATTTTGGTCCTCCATTTTATTCTTTTACAATTTGGTCCCTCAAGTTTTATAAAATTACTTTCCAAGCTCTAAACACTTGGATTTTTGGAATATACTTAAAATATGTTATTTCTAGTCCCTTAAGAGTTAAAATTTCAAATTTTATAATTAGGGTCTGTACAGTTTCAAAATTGCAAAATAGCCCTTAAACTTCTAAAATTTTACAATCTAGTCCTTGTGCTTTTAAGGGTTTATCTAAAAACTTTTAAAACTTTATTAAAATGTCAAAACATAATTTTTGAACCTGAGTTCAGTCCCAAAAATCTAAAATTACAGAGGGGTCCCTTAAGTTTTATTTTCTTACAATTAAGTACACCAACTTTCCATTTTTGCATTTTAAGTCCAAAAGTTGAAATTTAATCAATTATGCTCAACTTTTCCAGGTTATAAATCATTCAAAACATATATTTCAAGAGTCATACACATACATATCCTTCTCATATAAAATTTCATCAAGAATAACAATAAAGTGTACATGTATGGCCTATTTTTCGATAAATCGCATTTTTGAGCAACACTTGAGAATTTTTCCAACTTGATACAAGAAAATAGCATGCAATACATAATATATATCTCAAGTTCTCAAAATCAAAATACTACATGCATTTTGAAGTAAAACACCTAGAAGTTGAAAGATTTTTTCCACCCACCTTAAAAATGAACTTGTTGGTGAAAGATGAAATAAATCACTCTTGAAGGAGAAGTGACTTAGGTCAGCCCCTAGGTCAAGGAATACCAAAAAAATGTAGGAGTTAGGAAATGAGGTTAAAAATTTAAGGAAAGAAGAAATAGGTGAAGAATATTGGTAAAACTACACTTACCTTGTGTAGTAGATGAAATGAGACTAGTAGAGGTTTCAAAATGAGTCTCCTTGCTCACTCTTAAAACAACTCTTAAGGTCAGCCTAAAAGTCCAAAAATGAAAATGAAGTATCAAGATTTTGGAAAATAGAATAGAAGAAGAAAATGTACTAAAAATCCCATTTCTTACCTTATAGTCCAATTTCTTTCACAATTTCTCGAGTCTAGTCAAGATGGTTCCAAGTCTCTATTATCTTCAAATTGTCTTCTAAGTGTACCTCAAACCAAAAATCAAACTTAGGTTAAGAAGTGAAGAGGATGAGCTAGAAATATCAAAATGGATTGAAGAAGAAAATTCCTTACCTTGTAGTAGTGATAGTTTCGAAAATAAAGAAGTAAGAAGAGTTTTTTTTATTAAGTATTTGAAGAAAGAAGAAAGTGTTTGAAGATATGAAGAAAGTATTCTTGAAGATATGAAGAAAGTGTGTTTGAAGATATGAAGATTGTTTGAAGATTTGAAGAATGTGTGTTTGAAGATATGAAGATTGTTTGAAGATTTGAAGAAGAAGATGAACTTATGCTTAGAGAAAATGTTGGAGGATTTTTAGAGAGAAGATTTGTGTTTCGTTTTGATTAAATGATGAGTTAGGATAATAATTGGGGAAGTTAGGACATAAATTAATAGCTAGGTTACTTTCTTAGGGACAATTGGCCAAAAGCTAGGTTTTAGGGAGAAATTTAAAATTTGTTGAGTTGGCTAATGTGATAGTGGGATTTGTAGAGAAAATTTTTAATTGTAGGCTTGCAAGACATAAAATAAAATAGAAATAAAATTATCAAAATTTTATTTATTATTTTTTTTGTCCCATAATAATCTAGTTGGGAGATACAAAAAAATAAAATAGTAATGAAAGAAAAATGAGTTAAAATGAGTTATTTTCCCATTTTAGGTGATAAATTCAAAATTAGGGAAAAATATTTGGTTTCTTTTCTTTATAAAATTGAGGAAAAATAAAATGTATAAAGATCCATAATTGAATATTTAGAAACTTAAAATAAAGATGTGAAATAAGAAATGTGTACTCCAAAAATAAATCGGAAGTTGGTTGGGATGAATTATAAAATAAGATGAAATATTCGGATAAGGGTGGAATATACTCCTAAATTATCGAGGATCCAAAAATTCTAAAGTCGTAGTCAACCAACCAAGTATTAGTACTAGAGGAGAATATAAAATCATTACGCTCGAAAATAAGGAAGACGTAATTGACATTGGAAGAAATAAATAAAAGTCGTGTCGTGTTTCATTAATAATAGGTTTGTGATACATAGCCGAATAAATAATCACTACATAACACCGTATCTCACGTTGTTAAAATTAAGTGGCCTCACAATAAGTATACAAAATAAATCTTGAATGATGTTGTATCCAGTATTATACATATACTTTTTTTTTAATTATGTATCAAACATTAAAATTAGTTTCGATTGAGAAAATCAAACTAAAATTTCAAATAACCAGGGATCAGTGTCACTTGAAAAAATTCTTCCACATGAATCTATATATTAAAAACACATCATCTAAAACAAGTTAATATACACATGCAAACACACAAAATCTGAATATCTTTGAAGAACAAAAAAATTGCATTTTTTTAAAAAAAAGGGTTTTTTGGAAAAAAACATCAAGAGTCCCTAACAGGCCATACATATTCTGATAAGGAAATAGTTTTAAGATCGGAGGAATTAAAAAAAAAAACTTGATACTACTTACCCTTATACATATGAAAATTTCCAAAAACACAACAATTTTCATAATTATTTTTGATGTCAAAAAACAATTAAGATATTTCATAAGAAATACTTCCACAAGAATCTATATATAAAAACACCACAGCAAATGCAAGTTCATTTACACATGCAAACACACAAAATCCTGAATATCTTCGAAGAACAAAAATATTGCATTTTTTTAAAAAAACAAATCGTCTAAATATTACATCTATAGTCTCTAACAGGCAATAAATATGAATATTATGAGAAAAATATTTTTTAGATCTGGGGAATTAAAACAAATCGTGTAAAAAATATAGATTCATGTGGCCTTTTGGATCCGAGCAAATAAATTTATTTTTTATAAGGGTAAATATTATAGTCTTTTCAAAAAACCAGCAGATCTAAAGTGATATGAAAAATTACTTCCCGAGAAAAATGTAAACAAAATTTATACACGCAAATATACAAATTTCTATACGGTGAAAAAAAGGGTGGATGCTTTTTTTCCAAACAAAAAAATCATACACAAAAAATATGACTTGAAAATGTCACCCGAGATTGAATATTCGGAAAGAACACGGACTCGATTTTGTGGGCAAACTAAAATAGACCAGGTTTTTTCTCGGATGGAAAATAGATGGTGGATGAAACATATTATTGTTCAACGGTTGGATAAAGAAATCGAAAAGTATTCGAGAGGAAGAACAGGAAGCGGGACTTACGAAGGCTAGGGGTGGGGTTGTTTTTAGGCGGATGAAAAATGAAGTGGATATAGGGTTTCGAATCCGATTACAACCCTTTGAACTGAACATTTTTTCCAATTTTTTTGTTTTTAAAAACATCCTGGCCGTTAAATTATAGACAAGTGTCGCGATCGAAAGAATGGTCTTTGGGCCAGTGTAAACAAGTTGATAAATTGGGCATCATCATATTGAGATTGTTGGGCTAAATCATTGTGTAATTGGGCCTTATTTTAAATGTTGTAGTTGGGTTTGGGATTTAAATTGTGGTTTAAGATTTTTGGGCTATTATTGTAATATAAATAACTTTGATATTATTATTTATTTTTTGATTATATTGTAGTTAAACTATTTTTCAGTTTTAGTAAATTTATAAAATCTATATTACTGTAATATATTAAATATTATTCTAAAATATATAATACATAATATGTTTAAAAAAAAATGCATCATTATTTATTTTTTCTGAATTATTTCTATACTTTTGAATTTGAAGAATATTGATTAAAATAAGATTTATATTGGAATATTATATATATAAATTGAATATTTTTTATTTTATAGAGAATAGAAGAGCATCCGGGATGGATCTTTAAAACTTTACTCAGCGTTGTTTCTCAAGTTTCGTCGAAGCGGGATTCTTTATCCTTTTTCAAATTCTGCACTTTATGATGTAACAAATGGTATATTTACCTATATTTTGTTATACATTTATAGAACTCTTCGTATCAATTAAGAAAAAAATTATCTTATTTACCTTTTTGAATAGAATATTCGGGAATATCGGGAGTACAAGTCCAACTATGTCTTCAATAAAAGTTTCTAAATTTTCATCAAGCCGGATTGTTCATCCTATTTCCGGTCCCCACTCAAATGACATTACAAATGGTACGATTATTATATACAAACAAAACATGTTGGATAATATATATTATTACATGTTTTTTTACTTTGTATCTAATACATTTAAATTGTTATATTTTATGTCTAAAGGTTCCAAATAAATATTAGCGTCTCCAAGTAATATTCTAAATTTGGATAAGTCCAATCGTCGTACCCAAGCGACTTCTTCGCAAAAGAATTCTAACGATGGAATGGTAATTGACCTCACCATGGATTATTCTATAGTGACAAGTATTGGTTTCAATAATGTTGTACAGTGAAAATATTATGTATCCCAACACGACTTCAAATTCACAAAATGAGACAATTACAATAATAAACCACGGTGAGTTTAATTCTTTTCATATCAAATTATTTTCGTTTTCAAGTATATTTAATTATATAATTTATCTGTGCTATTCTTTACAAAAATTAAAATTTCCAATTTAATTTGTTTACACAGTATTGGGATATTAGTTGTAACGCCCCGAGAAATTTGGAGCCGTTACCCAATAGTAACTCATGCCAGTTCTCCCATTTGAGAATACAATCCACCAAATATTTGAGCAATATTAATTCTCAAATAAACATAGTTCTTCATAACCTCTCGGAAAGCAGTCAATAGTCACGTGGAAATATTATTACAATCCATTTGTCTAAGCGAAAGAGGTCTTACGCCCTCTATTACATCCAACATCACAATTGTTCATAAACGAAACTTAAGGGTAGATCGGCAAACTAAGTCTAGGGATTAATCCGTCACTTGGTCGTCTTCGTTGACGTCTTCATATGGGTCATCAGCTGGCCGTTAAAAAAAAGGTGGGGTGAGACAAAAATTCTCGGTGGGTGGGTGCGGTGTGCGAGTGTGGCTTGTTTTATGCACGGAAAATAGTTTCATTGAAATCAATGCATGTAGTGTATATGACTTTGTCTCGTTGTTTGTATAAAGATTTCCATTAGCCATTATGTTAGAATTGCGAAATTAGTCAAGCATTATTATTGTCTTATTAAATTTACTTCCACTTTTAATTGGATAAAACCGCTAAAATTATCCCACATCACTTGGATAAAGCCGAAGCAAATTATCCCACTTTATTTGGATAAAGCCAAAAATTATCCCACTTTATTTGGATAAAGCCGGCAAATTATCCCACATCACTTGGATAAAGCCGAAGCAAATTATCCCACATCACTTGGATAAAGCGAAGCAAATTATCCCACTTCACTTGGATAAAGCCAAGCAAATTATCCCACATCACTTGGATAAAGCCAAGCAAATTATCCCACTTCACTTGGATAAAGCGAAACAAATTATCCCACATCACTTGGATAAAGCCAAGCAAATTATCCCACTCGGATAAAGCCGGCAAATTATCCCACTTTAAATTTCCACTTTACTTTCCACTTTCATTCTCAACTTCACTTCCACTTATCATTTCACTTCACATTTCATTTCACTTTTCACTTCACAACATTTAATTTCACTTTTACGTGCACTTAAATTTTCACGTCATCGAAAAATTTGATAAAATAGTTAGCAAGTCCGGAGTGATCTTGGTCACATGATCTCCGGTATTTATTTCAAAACAAAACTCGCGGTCTAGTTATCGGGCGGATAATCTAGCCGGTTTTAATATTCGATTCGGCGCATTACGTTCAAGCTCGATATTTTTATTAGCTAAGTACAAAAATTATATCTTAAAATTTTTATAAGGTAACCAAGTTAGAAAATATCAATTTCAAGGTCCTTAGCAAATTTTAAAATAAAAATCATTTTTATTAAGGAAAAATATTCTCTTGCCGGCTTCTAAAATTCGATAAGTTTCAATTGCGGACTCGGAAAAGGGTGAGGTCAGTTCCAAAAATTTATAAATTCCCAGAGGTTAAAATTTTTCAGAGGCTCGAGATAGATTTTATAAAATTTGCAGATTAGTCCTCTAGTTTACAAAAATTTCGATTTTTGACTTGATATTTTAAAATTTATTAACTCTTAAACCGGGAAGGATTTTGAGGTGATTCTAATTTTAAAGAACTTCTTTGGACAGTAATAAGTTGTGGTAAAAACAGTTTTAAAATTTTCGAAAGTTAGGTACCTCATTTTCACAAATTACAATTTTGGCCCAAAAGCGATTTTTTTTTGTCGTTAAAGGCTCGTTTCAAGTCGGATGGTTATAAAATTTGAACTAAAGGTTCAAAATATCATATTAAATAAATCTGCAAGTTTTCGAGATACCTTGACTGCCCCAGCTTTAAAAATTACAGTTTTAGTCCTTTAAGTTTTCCAATTTTACATTTTGATATCAAACTTGTTCCTTATTGTATTTTCTTGCCGGAAGGGTCCCAATATTTCAAGTCAGTTCATATATGAAATTTACAGATTATTGGGTCCAATATTTCGAATTTTCGGATGTGGCCTTCATAGTTTTTATATTTACACTTTTGACCCAATATTTTACAATAATTGCAAAAAATAACCCAAGCTTCGATTTTTCTTGCATAAGTTACAAGTCCAGAATTCCAATAACATATAAAAACTCATTTTAAACATTTCTAAAATATATTTGAACATTCATAGCATCATAAATTATAAAGGCATAATGATGAGCAATTTATCAACATTTTATGCAAGAAAAATATCATACCCATCTTTTTATTTTCTCAAAATTTCATTAAAACATAAATCTCATAAATACTTGATAAAATTCATAAAATATCATATTTTCACATGAACATGCATTTTTGTGCACTAGTAGAAAGAATGATGTATTTTTGTAGAAATATTTTCACCCACCTCGTAGTGATTTTTCGGGTTGATCTAAAATGAAGTCTTTTCTTGTATCAACTTCTTGACTCAAGCTCTTGAAGGTCAGCCTAAATGGTATCCAAACCATATTTTGGTATTAAAACTAAAGTCTCAAGTCTAAAGAAATTATACTAGGATCAAATGGCTACTACTTACCTTAATGTCTTCAAGTATTCTTGAATTTCCTCTTCAAGCTTGTAGTCAAGTCTAAGTCTCCTAATTCTTCAAGACAATTCCTATAGGAGTACTTCAATGAAAATGATTCATCATGATTAGAAGGTGAAGGTATATGGTGATGATTTGAGAAAGAAAATGAAGTTGGAAAAATAAAATTTTCTTACCTCTTCTACTTTGAATTTTCGGTCAATTGGTTGTTGATGGAAGGATTTGTGTATTGTTTTTGTCTAAGTATGAAAAAATGAGATATTTGGGTGTTGTAGGATGAAAAATGAAATTTGTTCTCCTTAGAAACCTTAATGGCCGATTTTGTTGTGTAGGGAGATAGAATTTTTTTTTTTTTTTTTGATGTTTAATCTTTAGAATGGATTGTTGGGAGATTTGTGGTGTGGTAGGATAAAAAAATTAAATTTGATTCCCATCAAGACTCTATGGCGAAAGGAATGATGTAGAGGGGGTATTTTTTTGTTTTCTTGTCTTTTGGTTTTAATTAATGTAATAGAATTTAATAGGTGGGGTTGTTTGTAGGTTAAAAAAAAAAAATTGATTGCCCTCAATTTTTCTTCATAGCCGAAAGTTTTAGGAAAAAGTCTCATTCCTTACCTTTTTCTTCTTTTTTATGTCTTGTTGTTTTGTGTGAGTTGGGAGACAAAATGGAAAGGGTGTGTGTATAATCTTAAATAAAAGTGAAAACTTTACAATAAATGGGGTAGTAGATGTGTTTAAATTAATGAAGGTGTACAAAAATAAAAGTTGTTAATGTGGAAGTTTATAATTGAAGAAAGTAGTTGAATCCTTCTTTATCATCCTCTTGCATGTGGACGTCCTATACTCTAAATTTTGTAATTTGTTTTGTTTTTTTTTTTTAAAAATTTTCTGTAAAGTTGTTGGGTGAAGAAGAAAACAAAACAAAAAAAATTTGGAATTGGTCGGGGATGAATTATAGAATAAGGTGAAATATTTGGATAAGGATTGGTATATATTCCTAAATTATCTAGGGTTCAATATTCCTAAAGTCGTAGTCAATCGATCAAGTATTAATAATAGAGGAGAATATAAAATCGTTAGGCCTGAAAACGAGGAAGGCGTAATAGATGTTGAAAAAGATAAACAAAAGTCGGGTCGCATTTCATTAATAATGGGTTCGTGTTACTTAACCAAATAAATAAATCACTACACAACGTCGTATCTCACATCGCTAAAATTCAGGGTGTCACATTCACCCCTCCTTAAAGGAATTTGGTCCCCAAATTCTCTTCGGAAATGATTTCGTCGAGTATTTCTACTTCCCTTCTTCTACAACAAACGCTACATCTTAGAGTCGGTTGTGGTTAGTTGCCGTACCACGTTGATAAGTGAAATCTCGACTTCCATGAAATTAAACCACATGATTTCAATATATCCTCAAGAGTTTGGATCATCCTTCAAGTCTCGTCATTTCGGAAATTATAGCCTTCAAAATCATGGATTTTCTAAATTACCTAACGTCCAAACCGAGAAATATCAGGATATCTTAACACTATGGAAACCCAAAGAGTACCAATAGTCATCCAAGATTCAACTTAGGTCATCTAGTAATGGTACCCAATCCAAGGTCAGAGGAACCTATCCTGGGTCAGCTCGGTGTAAGTTTCCTCCTTACAAACCGAGCTCTGATACCATCTGTAACGCCCAGAAATTTGGAGCCGTTACCCAATAGTAACTCATGCCAGTTCTCCCATTTGAGAATACAATCCACCAAATATTTGAGCAATATTAATTCTCAAATAAACATAGTTCTTCATAACCTCTCGGAAACAGAGTCAATAGTCACAGCGGAAATATTATTACAATCCATTTGTCTAAGCGAAAGAGGTCTTACGCCCCTCTATTACATCCAACATCGCAATTGTTCATAAACGAAACTTAAGGGTAGATCGGCAAACTAAGTCTAGGGATTAATCCGTCACTTGGTCGTCTTCGTTGACGTCTTCATATGGGTCATCAGCTGGCCGTTAAAAAAAAGGTGGGGTGAGACAAAAATTCTCAGTGGGTGGGTGCCGGTGTGCGAGTGTGGCTTGTTTTATGCACGGAAAATAGTTTCATTGAAATCAATGCATGTAGTGTATATGACTTTGTCTCGTTGTTTGTATAAAGATTTCCATTAGCCATTATGTTAGAATTGCCAGAATTAGTCAAGCATTATTATTGTCTTATTAAATTTACTTCCACTTTTAATTGGATAAAACCGAAGCAAATTATCCCACATCACTTGGATAAAGCCGAAGCAAATTATCCCACTTCATTTGGATAAAGCCGAAGCAAATTATCCCACTTTATTTGGATAAAGCCGGCAAATTATCCCACATCACTGGATAAAGCGAAGCAAATTATCCCACATCACTTGGATAAAGCGAAGCAAATTATCCCACTTCACTTGGATAAAGCCAAGCAAATTATCCCACATCACTTGGATAAAGCCGAAAATTATCCCACTTCACTTGGATAAAGCCGAAGCAAATTATCCCACATCACTTGGATAAAGCCGAGCAAATTATCCCACTCGGATAAAGCCGAAGCAAATTATCCCACTTTAAATTTCCACTTTACTTTCCACTTTCATTCTCAACTTCACTTCCACTTATCATTTCACTTCACATTTCATTTCACTTTTCACTTCACAACATTTAATTTCACTTTACGTGCACTTAAATTTTCACGTCATCGAAAAATTTGATAAAATAGTTAGCAAGTCCGGAGTGATCTTGGTCACATGATCTCCGGTATTTATTTCAAAACAAAACTCGCGGTCTAGTTATCGGGCGGATAATCTAGCCGGTTTTAATATTCGATTCGCGCACATTCGTTCAAGCTCGATATTTTTATTAGCTAAGTACAAAAATTATATCTTAAAATTTTTATAAGGTAACCAAGTTAGAAAATATCAATTTCAAGGTCCTTAGCAAATTTTAAAATAAAAATCATTTTTATTAAGGAAAATATTCTCTTGCTGTCTTTCTAAAATTCGATAAGTTTCAATTGCGGACTCGGAAAAGGGTGAGGTCAGTTCCAAAATTTATAAATTCCCAGAGGTTAAAATTTTTCAGAGGCTCGAGATAGATTTTATAAAATTTGCAGATTAGTCCTCTAGTTTACAAAAATTTCGATTTTTGACTTGATATTTTAAAATTTATTAACTCTTAAACCGGGAAGGATTTTGAGGTGATTCTAATTTTAAAGAACTTCTTTGGACAGTAATAAGTTGTGGTAAAAACAGTTTTAAAATTTTCGAAAGTTAGGTACCTCATTTTCACAAATTACAATTTTGGCCCAAAAGCGATTTTTTGTCGTTAAAGGCTCGTTTCAAGTCGGATGGTTATAAAATTTGAACTAAAGGTTCAAAATATCATATTAAATAAATCTGCAAGTTTTCGAGATACCTTGACTGCCCCAGCTTTAAAAATTACAGTTTTAGTCCTTTAAGTTTTCCAATTTTACATTTTGATATCAAACTTGTTCCTTATTGTATTTTCTTGCCGGAAGGGTCCCAATATTTCAAGTCAGTTCATATATGAAATTTACAGATTATTGGGTCCAATATTTCGAATTTTCGGATGTGGCCTTCATAGTTTTTTTATATTTACACTTTTGACCCAATATTTTACAATAATTGCAAAATAACCCAAGCTTCGATTTTTTCTTGCATAAGTTACAAGTCCAGAATTCCAATAACATATAAAAACTCATTTTAAACATTTCTAAAATATATTTGAACATTCATAGCATCATAAATTATAAAGGCATAATGATGAGCAATTTATCAACATTTTATGCAAGAAAAATATTATACTCATCTTTTTATTTTCTCAAAATTTCATTAAAATATAAATCTCATAAATACTTGATAAAATTCATAAAATATCATATTTTCACATGAACATGCATTTTTGTGCACTAGTAGAAAGAATGATGCATTTTTGTAGAAATATTTTTCACCCACCTCGTAGTGATTTTTCGGGTTGATCTAAAATGAAGTCTTTTCTTGTATCAACTTCTTGACTCAAGCTCTTGAAGGTCATCCCCTAAATGGTATCCAAACCATATTTTGTTATTAAAATTAAAGTCGCAAGTCTAAAGAAATTATACTTGGATCAAATGGCTACTACTTACCTTAATGTCTTCAAGTATTCTTGAATTTCGTCTTCAAGCTTGTAGTCAAGTCTAAAGTCTCCTAATTCTTCAAGACAATTCCTCTAGGAGTACTTCAATGAAAATGATTCATCATGATTAGAAGGTGAAGGTATATGGTGATGATTTGAGAAAGAAAATGAAGTTGGAAAAATAAAATTTTCTTACCTCTTCTACTTTGAATTTTCGGTCAATTGGTTGTTGATGGAAGGATTTGTGTATTGTTTTTGTCTAAGTATGAAAGAATGAGATATTTGGGTGTTGTAGGATGAAAAATGAAATTTGTTCTCCTTAGAAACCTTAATGGCCGATTTTGTTGTGTAGGGAGATAGAATTTTTTTTTTTGATGTTTAATCTTTAGAATGGATTGTTGGGAGATTTGTGGTGTGGTAGGATAAAAAAAATTAAATTTGATTCCCATCAAGACTCTATGGCCGAAAGGGAATGATGTAGGGGGGTATTTTTTTGTTTTCTTGTCTTTTGGTTTTAATTAATGTAATAGAATTTAATAGGTGGGGTTGTTTGTAGGTTAAAAAAAAAGAATTGATTGCCCTCAATTTTTCTTCATAGCCGAAAGTTTTAGGAAAAGTCTCATTCCTTACCTTTTTCTTCTTTTATGTCTTGTTGTTTTGTGTGAGTTGGGAGACAAAATGGAAAGGGTGTGTGTATAATCTTAAATAAAAGTGAAAACTTTACAATAAATGGGGTAGTAGATGTGTTTAAATTAATGAAGGTGTACAAAAATAAAAGTTGTTAATGTGGAAGTTTATAATTGAAGAAAGTAGTTGAATCCTTCTTTATCATCCTCTTGCATGTGGACGTCCTATACTCCAAATTTTGTAATTTGTTTTTTTTTTTTTTAAAATTTTCTCGTAAAGTTGTTGGGTGAAGAAGAAAAAACAAAACAAAAAAAAAAAATTGGAAGTTGGTCGGGGATGAATTATAGAATAAGGTGAAATATTTGGATAAGGATTGGTATATATTCCTAAATTATCTAGGGTTCAATATTCCTAAAGTCGTAGTCAATCGATCAAGTATTAATAATAGAGGAGAATATAAAATCGTTAGGCACAAAACGAGGAAGGCGTAATAGATGTTGAAAAAGATAAACAAAAGTCGGGTCGCATTTCATTAATAATGGGTTCGTGTTACTTAACCAAATAAATAAATCACTACACAACGTCGTATCTCACATCGCTAAAATTCGGGCGTCACATTAGTGATGCAACTTATCGATGTCGCTTTGTGGAGCCATGTTTTGGTACGAGGAGAGGATACGCTCTCATGTGAATTAGAAAAATCCAAAATATTCTTTGTCTTTGCCGATCATGGGATTATTCAACTTCCTCTTCTCGAAAGAACTCGCCTATTTTTCTTAGTAGATTATTATTTGGAGATGTGAAGCCCTATTTTTCTGAGCTTATAATTGATCCTTATTGTCATTTATACTTTTCATCGACTATTTTACCGCGTCATTTTGACGGGTAATTATTAATAATATATACATTTTGTATTTTATTTTATTTTATTTAATTACTTGTGATCATGATCTTTATTAATTCTATTCCTCATTTATGATCACTTGATTGATCATTATTACTTTTTTTTTATATTTATTAGTCACCTTAGAATTTTAAGAGACTATTTATTTTAGAAACTTTTACCTTATAGAATTAAGATTTTGATTTAGATTAAGTGATCATGAGACTTACAAGTGATCAAGGAAATCACTAAATATTTTGGAGATTGATATATTTCATCTATTATCATCAAATTTGGGACAAAAAAATATATGGAATTACCATAATACCCTTGAAGTGGACGGCCAACATGGTATTTTGGAGTAAAAATATCATCCAACTCTTGTACACCTACACCATATATTAGTCATCTTGTGTATAATTATACCATTAATTCAAACATTATACACATCATCTAATACACCAATTCTTTATTACTATTTTTCCCAACTTATTCCCACTTTACCAACATTCTTCTCAATATTCCCCAACACCATTCAAGTCCATACTTTGACTTGCACTTTGTCTCCCATGCATGAGGCAAATTACAAGACACAATTTGAACAAAATTTTCTCTCCCTCTCTCACTATGTTGGACAGCCATATGGCCTAATTACACAAAAAATTTCATCTCAAATTTCACCAACACATTTGATCTTCCAAATCAATTCTCCCCTTCTCTCTAAAAACTCCCAACTTCTCTCTATTCTTCCTTTCACTTTCTTCTTCTATACTTAGAAAATTTTTCAACATTTTCCTCCTATTCTTCACTAAAAATCGAACCATCATCATACAAGGTAAGAAATTTTATCTTCAATCCATTTTTGATATCACATTGTTCATCTCTTCCACCTTCTTAACTTAAGTTTGAATTTGGTTTGGAGGTACATTTAGAAGACCTTGAGGATTAGAGCTTGACAACATTTTTGAAGAAGGACCTCAAGCTTGAAGAAGAAATAGTAGAGGAAATTATACTACAAGGTAAGAATTGAGTACTAGACCCTTCTTTCCTACTCTTCCTATTTTTTTCAAATTTTAACACCCATTTTTCATTTTTGAGAAATAGGGGCTGACCTTAGGAGATTTTGGAGTTGAGCCAAAATTTTCAATTTTTGAGCTTCAACTAGTCTCCAAACATCTACTACACAAGGTAAAGTGTAGTCCCTTTCATTCCTTATTTCCTTCTTTTTCTCCTTAATTTTTCTCTCATTTTTCTAACTTCAAATTTTTGATATTTCTTGACTTAGGGGCTGACCTAAGAAGCCTCATCCAAAAATTGTGAAATTATCCTTTATTTCACAATTTCCAAATTTAAGGTGGGTGGAAAAATATTTTCCAACTTTTAGGTGTTTTGATTAAATGCATGTAGAAAATTTGATCATGAGCCTTGAGATATGTATAATCTATGTATTGCATGTCAATTTTATGTATCAAGTTATGAAAATTCTCAAGAGTTGCTCAAAATTACTATTTATTGAATTTTAGGTGCATGCATGTACACTTTAATGTTTTAATTGATGAATTCTTGTATGTATTGGACATGTATGTGTATGATCTTTGAATCTAAGTTTTGGATGACTTATAACCTGTAAAATTCGAGCATAATTGATTAAATTTCAATTTTGGACTTAAAAATGCAAAAATGGAAAGTTGGTGGACTAAATTGCAAGAAAATAAAAGTTAAAGGACCCCTATGCAAATTTCAGAAATTTGGGACTGTACTCAGGTTCAAAAATGTCTTTTGGACATTTTAATAAAGTTTTAAAAGTTTTAAGATAAATAAAATCAACCTTTAAAAGCCCAAGGACTAGATTGTAAAATTTTGAAAGTTTAAGGGCTACTTTGCAATTTTTAAAACTGTACCAGACCTTAACTTTAAAATTTGAAATTTTTACTCTTAAGGTACTGGGAATTACATATTTAGTATTCCAAAAATCCAAGTGGTTAGGGCTTGAAAGCAATTTTACTAAAATTGAGGGACTAATGTGTAAAATATTAAACTTGAGGACCCAAATGAAATTTCCAGGACTTATGCAGCCCATGCACCTGGAAATACTAACTTAACTATAACTTAATTATATTTTGGGCCCAAGGTTCAAATTACATAACAATTGGACCCTAAAAGCCTTAAAGGCAATTATTTCAAAATGGGACATAAATGATATTTTCAAAAGTTAAAGGACCTACACATATTTCTTTTAAAAACTGCTTTTGTCCCAATATCCTACTAACCTTAGTGACATTTTCCAACTGGAATCACATTAAAATCCCTTCCGATTTGTGAGTTCCGAATTTTTAAAACTTAAGGTCCGAATTGGCAATTTTACAAATTTGGGGCCAATGTGAGAGTTTTACAAAATCTCGACCTCAAAATTTTAAAAACCTGAATCTCTGGACAATTTGGAGAATTAAGAAACTGACCTCTTAATTTTTCAAGGTCGGGATATTTATTTATTCAATTCTTAACCCCAAAAGTATTAGTTTTTACAAAACGGGGCTAAATTACAATTTTTCTTTTATAAAGGACCTAACTCAAATTATTTTCTCTTTTACTAAAATAGCCCTGGACTCTCTGACTTGGAGATTTAATTTAAGTATTTTACTTTCCCAAAAACCCTTGACTTATCGGATCAATTTGACCGATTAATACCCGATCGCGGAGCGACTTCCTCACCTTGCGAATCAATCTATAACGGGACTTATGTCCCACCTAATCTTTCAAGATATCGAAGGTTTCTTATCCTTCCGATAATCATCTTCATCCAAAAACTCCACCAACGCCAAAATTGCTACTCGCGAATTTTCAAAAATTTTCCTAAACTGCTTCCCTAAATCAATAATACTCATTACCTGGTTGATCACCTAATTGTAATTACTTTCATGCCCGAGTCAACTTGGTGTGTCGAGCTCACACGAATGGATACGTCGGGGATGGGCAACCGGCAGCTCGGCTTTGCTATTCCACTCTTCCTCGCCCCATCGTCCTAATCCAAATCGGGGACGGAGTTTGTCCAAGGGAAGCGGGTCGTAATCGAGGTATAATCATGATTATGACAGATCCGAGCCTTGCAAGCTCCACTGTGGATTTTGTCTTTGCCTACGGAGCGATAAGGTGCCGGTCTTGGACCATCTTGGTGACCGGGAGTTACAAGGAAGAAGCGAAGGAATCGCTGTCGATCCACACGATTCGGAGTTATCGGACCCGTTTTGGTTGGCGTTACATTTCCGTGCAACCGCTTACTTTGTTTTGCATTGGTTGGCGCTACAAATCCGTACGCAACCATTATTTGCCTTGCATAGATTGGCGTTACACTTCCGCACGCAATCCTACCTGTCTTGATCAATCACATAGTGCCTGTGTGACCATGAATCTTTTCTTGAATCGTATAAATATACTATTGTATTATTTTATCACGACGCTTTGAATCGTGTGTGAATTCATGCATCATACTCACGCGTTTTCATATAATCAAGTTTTCTCACATTAACTATATTGCGCCACACTCGCATTACGATCACCCCATCCACCGAGATTTTTGTCTCATCCCCACCGTTTTCAAACCTTAGATGAGGATTTCGTTGGAGATGCAAAACCGCTCGGATTGAGACCTTGTACTACGCTTGTTGGATTTACTATTTCTTGTTGTTGATTGGACTCTTTTCTTATGTTGTTGTCGGACTTTTGTATTTTGTCCATTCGGGTTTGTAATTAAGGGCGTAGGACCCTTTGACTTTAAGTTGCTATTTTGTTGATTTTCGGGTTGTAATTTGGATGATGGATTGTAGACTTTAAGTTATAACTTGTATCCGTTATTTATTTCATTGCTATTTAGACTCTGTCTCATTGGGTTCTCGTTGATATTTGTCCTGACCGTTTGGTTATTGTATTTAAGTTGTGGATCGTTCGTCGCGTCCCGTTTGGGGCGTGGCGGGAGAAAGTGAGAGAAGTAAATATTTTCGAAAACATACGATCGTATAATAGTATGTTTTGTTTCACGTCAATGGAGGAAAAAATCGACACCGATATAAACAAAGTGTCCGGACCTCGATTTTTGGATGTATGGTCAAAACTATCACCGAATTGGAAGTTTATTGCCTTGATGGTTCAACGCCTAAATTTGCACAATTATACATATATGATACGGAAAATGAAATATCACACAATAATAAATGTTGTTAGGTATATTTTCTTTGTAAATTTTAATCAATGTCAATTTTTATTAATATATTTTTGTATTTGGATCTTTCAAAATTTTAATTTGTGATTTGTTTTATTTTATAGACAAGGAAGTGAAAATAATAATCTTCACGAAGAAATTGTTGGTGGACTACAAAAGATCTTTAGATGAAAATAATGTATTAGTGAAATCATTCAGAATCGCGAGAAAAAAGATTCAAGAATGTAGTCATTCGGTGTTAGATTGCGTTCAATAGGTAAAAGAAACACGATGCTAGAAGATATAACATGCCTTCGTGTTACAAGTAGCGGCTTTGATTGTTGGTGATTTTGATGAAGCTTTGGGAGACAGAGATATTTTGATTGAAACATAAAAGCGGGCGATTCGTCGCGCATTAATGAATTGAATGCTTCCTACCTAGCATTGCAATATCCATTGTTGCTACCTTACGGTGAAGACGGATTCGAGAAGATATCCCATTTTCCTCGACCTTAAGAAGACTAGAAGTACGAAGAAAAAAAAGTGAGCGTCCGAGAATTTTTTCATATCGGTTGCATGAGAGGAAAATGAGCCGCTACAATCATGTCATCACGAAGATTGTTTCAACAATTTATTGTTGATGCTTATACAATGGTAGAATCAGCTCGATTAAAATATATTCGTTTGCATCAAATGAAATTGTGTTGCGATATTTATAAGGGCCTCGCAGATCTTTGTGTTTCGTGAAGATATTGATCCCTGTACTTAAGGAAAACGAGTGATTTTACCTTCGACTTTTACGGAGGTGCTAGATACATGGTACAAAACTACCAAGATACAATGGCTATATGCCCGATGGGCCTAGTTATCCGTTTTGTTTATAACTTTCACATCAAATCCAAAATGGCCAGAGATTGTTCGCTTTCTTGAGAAGAGAAATTTGAATCCCGAGGATCGACCGGATATTATTTGTAGAATCTTCAAAGTCAAATTGACGCTCAAGGATCTTCGTCATAATCGATGTTTGGGAAAGTTGTATCGGTCTTTAATATTTTGATAATTTTCCTTTTAGTTTTAATATTTTAATATGTATTTGTTTCTAATGTGTTTTTTCTCCTTCATTTTGTGCTTTACATAATATACACCATAGAATTTAAAAAACGTGGATTACCTCATGCTCATATTCTACTCTTCTTGGCCAAAGAAGATAAGTACCCAAATGCGAAGATATAGATAAAATTATATCACCGAGATATCGAATAAAGATGATGATCGTGTTATTATCTTGTTGTTAGAGATTTCATGGTTCATGGTCCGTGTGGCGATGTAAGAAAAAGTTCTCCGTGCATGGTCCGATGGTCGGTTGTCGAAGTATTTTCCAAAAAATTTGTTGATGCTACTTCAATCGATGAAGAAGGTTACCCGATAAATAGACGTAGAAATAATGGAAGAGTTGTTGATAAAAATGGCGTCCCTCTTGACAATAGATTCGTTGTACCGCATAACCGTCAATTACTACTTAAATATGGGGCCTACCTTAATGTAGAATGGTGTAATCATCCACGGTCAATAAAGTATTTATTCAAGTATGTCAATAAGGGCCATGATCGTGTGATCGCATCATTCTATCGAGCAACAAATGATGAAGACATTGGAAAATCCATTGGCGAAGTGAACATGTACTACGATTGTAGATATATTTCGTCATGTGAGGCAAAGATGGAGATTGTTGGGATACGAGATGCGATATAAATACCCTTCGATTGAAAGGCTAAGTTTCCATCCGGAGAACGGGCAGAGTGTTATTTATCATGATGATGAAAGGATGAGCGATGTTATTAATAAAAGCACCGTTAGAGAAAGCATGTTTTTGGCATGGATGGAAGCCAACAAGATTTACCCTGAAGCCGGAGAGTTGACTCTGATGTAAGCTCCTACGAAATTTACATGGAAATCAAACGTTAGGAAGTGGGCGCCGAAAAGGCAGAAATTCTATAGGACGTATTCACTACGTGCCTCCGGATGTGGTGACATGTATTATTTGAGATGTCGATAAATGTTGTCTATGGTGCTACATGTCATAACGATTATAAGAAGATTAAAGGTGTTCAACACTCTTCTTATCGAGAAGTTTGCTATGCTTTGAGCTTATTAGAAAATGATAGAGAGTACATTGACGGCATCACTTTGGCGAGTCAATGGGCAAGTGTAGAAAATCTTTGGATTTTGTGTGTATCATTGTTATCATCGATTGTTTGAGCAGCGAGGAAGTGGTGTGGGAAAAATGTTGGGAATATCTCTCGGATGATATTCTATATATACGACGCCTCCTTACGCAACATCAAGGTACTAATCCAATCACTATATATGAGATATTATTTTTTTAGTGTGAAATTCATATATTCGTTTTTAAAATACGTTTTTTTTATATTAAATCATTTATTCATACATACTTTTATTTTTGTTATTTTTTAATAGAGCTCGTCTTTGAGTGAGGATCAAATCAAGAAATCGCACTTTCCGAAATTGAAAAATTATTGCGCAATCGTGGTAGGAGTTTGCGTGAATTTGATACAATGCCATTTCCGGATGTTGATAGTATTGATATGAGTAAAAACAGATTGATATACGATGAATTGCGCTATGATCGTAAGGCTCGGCACTCGAACACAATCATTTTCTTTCAAACACATCTCATGAACAAATGTGCGTGTATTCTAAAATCATGAGTGTTGTTCAATCTAATAGAGGTCGTATGTTCTTTGTGTATGGATACGGAGGCACTAGTAAAACATATTTGTGGATGGTTTTATCTTCGGGGTTGAGATCTAAAGGCCATATTGTACTTGAATGTGGCATCCAGTGGATAGTTGCACTTTTATTGCACTGGCGGAAGGATCGCACACTCTCGATTTTTAATACCCATTAATCCAAATGAATTGTCCACGTGCGAAAATCAAAATAGGAGTCCGCTTGCGAAATGATTGTTCGTTGTAAACCCATAATATGGGACGAAGCTCCAATGATGAACAAGTATTGCTTTCAAGGCTGTGGAGAAAAGTATACGACACATTATGAGTGCCACATTACCGGATACTCGATGCTCCATTTGGAGGTACAACGTCATGTTGGGTGGGGACTTTAGACAGATATTCTTGGTTGTACCCAAGGGAATCCGACAGATATTGTCAATGCCACGATAAATTAATCGTATTTATGGAAAGATTGCAAGGTTCTTAGATTGACGAAAAACATGCGGCTTCAAAGTCGGGTGAAACGATGATTATGAAGATTTGAAGAGATTTTCTGAATGGATCGCTAGCATTGGAGATGGAACAATTGAAGGAATGAATGATGGTTGTGCAACTATTGATATTCCAGAAGAAAATTTGCTCCACTCATCTGGTGATCCAATTTCTACTATTGTCGAGAACACTTATCCAATGTTCAAAAATGCCACTGATGATCCGACATACTTGAAGGACAGAGCTATCTTGGCACTGACCCTGGATGTCGTTGAGTCCATTAATCAGTATATGACTTCCATGAACTCATCTGAGGGTCATACGTATTTGAGCTCTGATAGCACTTGCAAATCAGATGCAAATGTTGACTTCTTGCATGATCTGCATACACCAGAATTCTTAAATGGTATAAGATGTTTCGGCGTTCCTAATCACGAACTGCATTTGAAGGTTGGGACTCCTGTAATGCTCCTGAGGAACATAGACTATTCCATTGGGTTATGCAATGGTACGAGGTTGTCATTACTAGGCATAACACTCATGTACTTGAATGTAAAATTCTCATGGGAGCAAATCTTTGGTCATAAAGTTTTGATTTCGCGAATGACGCTAACCCCGCTTGATCTCGGAATTCCCTTCAAGTTCCGAGAAAGACAGTTTCCTTTGATCGTTTCATATGCCATGACAATAAACAAAAGCCATGGACAGTCTCTCGCATGTCGGTATTTACCTAAAAAAGCCAATTTTGGTCACGGTCAATTATATGTTCTTTGTTTCATGAGTAACCCATCCCAAAGGCTTGAAAATCTTAGTTTGTGGCGAGGATACGTCAAATGACGGCCAAACGAATAATGTTGTGTACAAAGAAGTTTTCCAAAATTTATAATATATGTATTTTCATGTTTTTTATTACATGTATATATTGTGCTTTTTTTAAATTACATTTTCTGTAGTACATAACATCCCGTGCATCGCATAGGTTAAACACTAGTTAATCGTTGAAAAAGCTTTAAGCTAATAAAGAAAATGTAAACTAACATGTAGACAATTCCACTACAATAATAATACTGTTACATACAAGAGATGACACAAAAATCAAACAATCTATGATAAAGAAGGGTAAAAAAGTACAAATCAAACCCTATGTATAATCTTGTACAATTTGCAAACCGGTTTTAATTTTCTATTGAATATAAATCTTTCCAAAATTCTCGAAATCAAATTTGCATGGATGTGTCTCTATGTGTCTGTGTTTCCCAAATAAAATACCACCACATCGACATTGAAACCATAATAATCCCACTCTTTTGTTGCACAATCCGCACCTGTTTTTCGGAACCGGAGGAGTGACACAAACTGATAGGTTATTATTGCTTGTGATTCAAATATTGTTAGAGATTTCATAGCATCAACTAGATTTTCTATCTGCTATTCATTAATAGTACTAGGTGATTCACATATTGTTATAGATTTCATAGCATCAACCAATTTTTCTATCTCCTATGCAGTAATTATTTTTGCTTCACGAAAGCAGATGGAAGACAATGCTGAAGAGGTGGAGAGAAGCAATAGAGGCAATCACTGACAAAGCCTTTATGTAGGGCGTTCCCGAGTAATCCTTAATCAAGAAAAAGAACTGTGAAACTCAAAATAGACATGATTATCTTGAGTTTTGAACAGATAACAGATTTTTAGTAATTTTGGGTACAACTAGAATATTATCAAGAATAAAAGAGGAAGATGTATGAGATAAAGAACCAGTTCCAACATGAGTGATTTGCAAACCTGTACCATCACCAATTTGTACTAAATCATTTCCACAAAATTAAAGTAAGCCGGATATTCAAATTACTTATGTTGTTTGTCAAATGATGCGTAGCACCAGTGTCCGGATTCCACTCTTGTTCAGTTGACGACTGCTGAAATTGGTGGGAGGCTACATTAGCTTGGGCATTTGAACGGAGTGGTGGAGTTTGGAAATTAAGGTCAAATTGTTTCCAACAACGGGATGCGGTATGACCCGACTTGTCACAAAGTTTACATAACACAGTGGAAGAGCCACGACCACCCCCACGATTTCTATTGAATTGATAACGTCCCCTTCCTCGAGAGGTTGGTGAGTTAGAACGACCTCATCCTCCAAAAGAGAATTGGGACCGAGTAGAAATATTGGCAGAGGCAACTGGCAAGGTTAATATTTGAGTATTATGTTGAATGCGAGCCTCACATGTTAAGAGCATGGAATAAATTTCCTCCAAAGTGAGAGAACCATCACGGTGAGACACCATAGAGAGAAGAGAGTCGTACTCAGGTCTAAGTCCAGCAAGTAAATATGTGATAATATCATCACATTTTAGAGGTTGACCAGCGATGGCCAATTCGTCCGTAAGGCGTTTGATCATCATAAAATAATCAGTTGCAGATTGGTTGCCTTTTTGCAAAGTGGAGAGTTGAGAACGAACACGGACAGCCTCCGCACGGGATTGTGATGCAAACGCAGAATTAAGGGTTGTCCAAACTTCAGCGGAAGTGCTATAGTGAGCAACCTGAGCCAAAACTGCATCTAAAAGGGAAGAATTAATACAACTAAGAATAAGATTATCCTAAGTTTCCCAAATTTCGTAAGACGGGTTGGGAATTGTCGAGCCATCAGTGCTTGTAATGGTTTTATTAGGCTTCTGAATAGTGCCATCGACATAGCCAAAGACCTTCTGGCCTTTCAGATAGGGTAGCATAGTGGCCTTCCATGTGGGGTAGTTGAGACGAGTAAGTTTAGTAAGGTTAATGGAGGAAGAGGGATTGAAGAGAGGAAGATTTTCAGAGTTGTTGGGAGAGGCAGAAGACATTTTTGAAAGAAAGGGATCTGTTAGACGTAGGTCTTTGTAACAGCTGATACCATGTAATTTTTTAAAGTAGAGAAAGTATAAGAATATTTTTCATTCTTAATTAATTCATTACGTGATACAAAGCTGCTTGTATATATACACAGAAAACTATCAAAAACTCCTATACAATTGCTATTTTAAAATTCAAAATTTAAACAAAACAAGTATGCAGCCGATGTATCAGGAACTAATTTGTTGCGGCACTCCTATTTCTTTGGTGTTTGTTGTGGCTGGAAGATTTTCATGTATCTTATCTCCAATACAGATTTGGCCATCATTCAGAATAGATTTTGAATTATGAAAGGAATTAGAATCCGATTAAATTATGACTTTTGGGACGATCAAGTCCCAATAACATTGGAAATATGGAAACAAGGGTGAGCGATACATTTAAACTACAAGCTCGTGGTTAGTTGATTTCATTTCAAATTTAGAGAAAACAATTATCTCATGAAATTTTATATGGACAAAATAAAAGGAAAAATAATGTCCTTTCAAACAATTTTAAAAATCATAAAGTTAACTAAGTAAATGAATTTTAAAAATATAAAGTCGATTTTTTTATTTTTTTAACTAATTAATTTATCTTCTACATTAACTGAACATATAATTAATAGTTGAAGAAGGTTTCATAAATCGATAAAGCTTCTTTCCATATTTCCAAAGTTGAGAGTTTGAAGTGGAAAAAGATGACACGAAAAATCAAACAACCTATAATAAATAAGGAAAAGAAATAAAGATTATTTTAATCAAAGTGGTAATGATACAAAATAGCCATTTAGAAAATGTAAAAATTAAAAATATCCATGTTTTATAGACACATCTTTTTTAGCCATTTTGAGGTGTAAAATGACATCCATACCCTTCTAGCATGTTTGTTTGAGATTTGAGTTATTTCTCTCTCTTTCACTTATCTCTATGTATCTTCTTACTCTTTTTTTATCAAACTTTTTTTAAAAAATTGAACCTGTATTTTTTATTTTTAAATATGCAATATGTATGTTGAATTATAGATATCGAAAAGATGATTAATTTGATATATTATACATGCAAAACGGATTTAAAACGAAAAAGTTATGTGAATTCAAAGTTTTTGGAAAAAAACTGGGTTATAATACGTGATAGAACTGGATGCTGTAACTCGAATTCGAGACACTGAAAAAAAAATTTAAAAAAAAATAAAAAAAATTGTGACTCGAATTCGAGTCACTAAAAAAAAAATTAAAAAAAAATTGTGACTCGGATTCGAGTCACAGGGATGTGTGTTTTTGTATGGCTTAAGGGCAAATTGGGTTTTTACACCCCAAAATGGCTAAAAAGATGTGTTTGAAAAAAATGGCTAAAAACATCTTGATTTGTTGGGATCAAAAAAAACCGATTAATCAAAACCTATCTATAATCTTGTGAATCTTGTGAAATCAAAATCTGGAAAATTGAATCTGCATGATGTGCCTCTGGATATTTATGTCTCCCACAGAAAGTACCACCACATCGGCATTGAAACCGTAATTGTCCCATTTTTTTATTGCACAACCCGCATCTATCTTTCACGACCGGAACAGAGACGAAAACTAATTCCAAATCATCATCACCATGTGATTCAGAAATTGTTTCAGATTTCATAGCATTAATATGTTTACCTATCTCCCTCAATTCTTTGAGGTAGACGTTGTAGCACTTACAGCAGTAGCCTCGATTCTCAGCAGTCCCGAAAAAACCGCATCCGTGAGCGCAAAAATTTGGCATCGTTTAGTTATCCATTCGTCTTTGTTATGATCTTTTGTTGTATATATTACTAATAATTCTTTTATGCTTTTGTTTTGTTGAATTTGTTTTGGGATGATTGATTTGATTATGTGGGTTTTATCGACATATATATAGATCGGGGGATTAATAGAGAGAGATTTTTAGTTAGGAAAGGAATTGGAATCCGCCGGTTAATTATGTCTACAAGTTGTAGTAAGAGTTGAAAACGCGAGAACTACTAACTAGTGTTTTTGGTTCCGTATATATATACTAAAATAACAAGTGTGTTACAAGAAATTTGTCCAAAGACAAAATTTAAAAGATAACAAATTTAAAGATAATGTTAATATAATCCTTAATTTCTGAATTATTTGTTATCTCTTAAAAAATTTGTTATCTTTTAAATTCAAAAATATATATTCTGAATTCTCAATAAAAATATCTTCGGATCGATTTGATTAGCATTGACTTTTCCAAATTAACTGTGAGCAAATTTTTTATTTTGGGATTATATTTTATCTTTTAGAATCTTAATTAAACTTGTTAGCTTTTAATTTTGTGCATAGGATTGTCACATAGATAAATGTGAAGCCGCCATGTGGAATTAAGAGGATGAGAAGTTGACAAATGTCCAAATTAATGAGGTAATGACATGTGTCAATTTTATTTTTTGTTTTAGTATATAGGATAGATTGGTTATTTTCATTTTTAATCTCTTTCTTGTTTCTTCGTTGGGAGTAAAATAACTTTATTTATTTAATCTAGGTTAAATTTTGTTTTTCTGTGCTAAGCATCTTTCATTTCTTTTATTAGAATTTTCCAAGACTTTAGTGTTTTTGATTGAAGATTGAACAAGTTATTAATAGGTTTATTTATAGATGTGAACCAGTTGTCTAAATTAATTTAATTATGCTATGGCTGGTTCAAATTTTACCAAAATCTAAATCTTTATTCTAAATCAAAGAATTGAATTGATTCAATCTTTTCTAAAACAATTCAATCAAATTAATCACACATGTTAATTTAATTCAGGAAGATTAATTATTTACAATGAATAACTAACGAGCTAATCAATTGTTATTGTTATGTATCTATTCAAATAGTCACTTAGGGAGCTCGAAAATGAAGATTGGGAGGAGAGATTTATTTTCTCTTAAAAATAGTAGATAAATACTATTTTAATTTATTTAGTGGGAGGGATTTAGGAAAAAATTATGTATATAATTTATATTAATTTTATGAGATTTAGAAAATTGAGGGGAACAAACCACCGTTGCCAGCCCTAGCTTCACTCCTGAAAAAATATACGATTTTGGATTGACATTTTGTTGTCAAAATACATTTTTGGAAAAGATACAATTCAAACATTTGCGAGAATCGACAAAGTTAATCATTGAAGAGGTTATTCAATTGAGACAATAGAATTCAAGTAATCAAGTTGAAGACGTTATTAATGAGGCAGCGATTTAAGTCGAAAAGTGCGGTGTTGGAAGTTAAACTTAATTTAGTCCGAATAATATTTGATGATATTGAACTGAAATGGTCAAAGTACTTTCACGTAGCCATCCAAGACTTGATGACGTCGACCGACCAGGTAATGTGGATCGACCAAAATCACCCTTTCCCGAGCCGAGGTGCCGAGCCGACCTCAACTCCGTGGAAGGTGGCAATTCAATATTCCTCCACTCAACATCCCTCCACTAAGTCGAGTAAACCTCCAGGTGGCCGACCAAGGGGCCACATGTCACCACATCAACAGGACAAGTCGATAAGCACTTTCGAGAGAAGGACAAATGTCCCACTAATATTTGAGATATAGTAATTAATAACCACTAATTGTATTTGTATAAATAGGCCTCATTTATGAGGAAAAATACAAGAGAAAAATAGGAGAGAAAAAGAGATATATAATCGAGAGAATTCGAATTCAAGTGTGTAAAACCGACCGAAACGGTCTACTCGGTTTATCAATAAAAAGACATTCAACCACTTTAGATATTTTCCGTGTGTTTAATTTTTTTCATAGTCACGCACTTTTGTCCTTGTTGGCTTGTTGATCGGATAAAGACATCAATAAATTGGCGCTAGAAGGAAGAATCGGGTTGAAATATTGAGATTAGAATATGATATGTGAGAAGAGTACAAGGAAGAAAAACATGTTATTTTTCATTTTTTTTACAATAGACAAAATATTATTACTATTAAAAATGAAATCAAGAGTAATGAACGGTTAAGAGCTCTGTTAGTTAAATACGGGACGGGAAAAGTTCATTATTTAGTACATATGAGTATATTATGAATATTTTAAAAAAGTTACGACAAACAATTCGGCGAGAATATATGAAAACATTTAATATACTTGATATGTAGACGTCACGAGTTTAATACGAATATAATATAATTTTCGGGAGTAATAATTAGAGTTGTCAAAGTGACCGGGCTAGACAGGAAGCTTAGTCTTTGCCCATCGGGCCGACCAAGGACGGAATTTCTTCGGGTAGCTATTTTGGGAGCTCACCCCGACCCATGTTTTAAAAATAAACTAAAATTTCTTCGGGCCAACCGGGCTGGCCCGGTGTTTCGGGCCTAACGGGTCGGGCCAAATAGACCCGGGTCTTTTTGGGCCTACAAAATCGTGTGACCCACCTTTGTTATTGTCATTGTTCATGGTCGGGCCGCCATTTTTGATACTCTAGTAATAATATGACTTATCGTAATATTATATTTACATAGATTGTAAATTATACTTATGTTTATATTATAAAAATTAATTTTAGGTACTTTACTAATTTACTTTAAAGATAATACAAATTGAAAATAATTATTTAATAATAGTTAGTGAGTTTTTAAGTGAATTGTATTTATACTTAGATTATATAAAACTTAATATATAGTTTTTTATTATATTAAATTATAATTAACATAAATCCAAGACAATATTTAATAATAATTACTATATTTATATATTTATTATTAATTATTTTATATTGTAATTATACTTATAAATGATTTTTAATGATTTTTTGATTTATTTAAATATTGTAAAAATATTAAAATGACGTTTTATTGGCCAAGTGTAATATCCACAAATTGGGGTAAAAATTTCAATTAGGGTTTACAATTGGGGATTTAAATCCCTAATTTTGAAATTTGGGCGATTCAATTTAGGGTTTTTAACTCTTAATTAATCTATTTTTTTTTTATTATTAATAATATTAGTTTATCAATAAATAATCATGATAAATGCTAAACATCAGTTATGAATATATAAGGATTTAAATTTAATAAAAAGAGATGAAAAGTTTTCAGTTTTAATAAAAAGAGATGGAGAGGCGTTATGAGAACGTAAGATTTGTTAAATTCCATCATCAATCCTCACAACCTCTCACAAGATAAATATCAAACCTTTCATCATCAAAATTTTCAACAAAGCTCTGATTTTGCAGGTAATTGCTTTAAAAATAAATTTCTGTTTCATTTTTTCTCCATTGCCAGAAAATACCCAATTTAAAAACCAAAAATCATATTAGCCATAATATATAGAAAAAAAATAGTGGGAAAAGAAAAGGAGTCGTACACCACCCGCTGCCGGTGAGCACCGCCGATCACTCTCTGGTGCCGGGCTTCGTCATCTGCTCGACGGTGTGGAGAAGGTTGGGGTGTGCGTTGAGGGTGAGAGGTGAAGAAAGAAAGAAAGGAAAAAAAAACAAAAGAAGAAGCAGAAACATAAAACAGAGGCTGGGAGTGTGAAAAAAAGAAAGAAAGAAAGAATTGGGGAGGGTGGTGGTGCCGTGAGGTTGCAGAGAAAATAGGTTGAGGGGATAATGTTTTATTGGGCCTGGTTTTAGTGGGCTTGATTTTATATGTTTGTTTTTTTTTTTTTTAAATATTGGGCCTGGTAATTTAGGTGTGAAAATTTGATCATTAGCCTTTTCAAGCCTAAACCCAAATCTTTTCAACATTTTAAATCATTTTCTAAAATCATCAAAATTTCTTAATATAATTTATTAATTATATTTTTATTATATATGTAGGAATCGAGAATCACGAGGACTAGAATAATCACTTTATTTTCTACGAGGATTTACAGGAAACAATTGAGGTAGGGATTTTTAAATTCTTGTCTTTATATAATATGTCATGTGAGTGTTTACATTTATATATGATATGCAGAGGAACTAGTCAGGGGCCGTAAATAGGTCCGGGATCAAAAGTATCCTCGGGTTAAGCCCGCCGTACTAAAATTATTAACTGGCCAGTCAGAGGAAATTACAGAGGAAAACTACAGAGGAATTACATGTTTTATTATAAATGTTTATGGCTTGTATGATTTATTATGTATTGACAAAAGTTGGTCCCTACTGAGCAAGTGAAAGCTCACCCCTTCATTTTTATAATTTTTCAGATTAAGGAGTCGGGCTGAGGATACGTCAGTGATGGATGAAGACCGAATTAAATTTTGGGATTTGAACAAATTTTTATTTTATGTCTTGGAATATTTTGATAAAATTTAAATTGTAATGTGACTGGTATTAGTTAAATGTTTAAGTTTTATTAAGTTATTTTCTTAAAACTCGTGTTTTTATAATAGCATTTTCCATAAAAGTCGAACTATTTTATATTGTAAATCGGGCGTTACAACAAAGTGGTATCGAAGCAGGTCTATGATTACTCAGACTTGTAAAAAAAAAAAGTATTTTTTTAGACAAAATAATTTAGAGTCATCCATCACCGACAAATCTCAAATTTTACCTCAAGGTATGTGACAAATTTATTATGCCACTTTATTTCATGTCATTTAAATTTTTATTTATTATGTCAGCTGTTATACATATTTTCATATGTAAATCGTGCAATTTTATGTCATTCGTTAGATAATAACTTATGCCTTGTATAAAAAAAAAAAGATTGATGTCAACTAATATGATCGCAAATATAGATGTCGCCACCAAGACAAACTGCTAGAAAAAGAGTGCGTGATTGGAGAGTTAACAATATCTCGAACGAGCTAACTAATTACCTTAATTACAAAATCGAAGATGGCGATAACATAGGAACCTATGTGGTAAAAATGCATCAGAAATGGTATGATGTGCATTTTCTGAGTGGTGCTCCAGATCAGTATGGCGCTACACGTAGGGTGGTTGATTCGCTGCCACCCAAATGGAAGGGTGAGGCTGAATATTTTTGTGGAACGATGGTTAAGTATGACCCACAAGACTACACACTTAAGATTGACTATGGGGCATTCACTAAAAGATTGTTTGCAAAGTGGATTGACCGTCTAACTGAAGCCATGAAAGAAGATGAAGAGGAGGATCCGATTGAGGATGGAAATGAGGAAGAGGGCCAGAACTTTTAAGTTGTTTAAAAATCTGCTTTATTTTTCTACTAGTCCAAATAAATCCTTGTTAAAGGGTTGAAATAATGTTATGAATGAAAATCTAATATTCAGTCTACTATTATCCTGCCTCGATTATTTTTTTCTTATATTGTGTTTGTAGTAAGACTCGATATTCGATTATTACGTTAGTTAAGCATCTGTATACTTGTAGGATTATGGCTCCTCGTAACCGAGCAGGAAACCGTACAAATGAAAATGGTAATCAAGCCAACAATGAAAATCAAGCCAATGCTCCTGTCGGCGATGTACTTGCGAATTTAAAGAGGGCAAAAGTGCAAAACAATAACAATAATAACAACACGAGGACCGTGGGAACAGTTTGCCATTATCGTCCCACCTACATTCAACGGACGCGATGGTCAGTGCTTTGTGGAGGAATGGTTCCGATCTTTAGAAAGAGTTTTCCGACTCATTGGATGCACTGACGAGCAAAGAGTCACATGTGCCACCTTTCGGCCTAATTGAGGATGCGATCATTGGTGGGAAGGATATTGGAGAACTAGAATCAAGATGGAACGAGATGCATTGACTTGGAATGAGTTCAAGGAGGTTGTCATGGGCAAGTTTTTCCCAGCGATCGTCATCGTGATCGAGAAAGAGACGGAATTTCGAACTTCAAACAAAGAAACAAGATCATGGATCGAGTATGAAAGAGAATTTAACCAATCGAGTCGGTTTGCGCCGCATTTGGTTGATACGATATAAAGAAAGCATTGAGGTTTAGAAGGGGATTACGATCGCACTTGTCCAAGATCCTCCCCTCCGCTTCAGGGTGACTTGGAATATTCTCGAGATGGTGAAAAGAGCACAAGAAATAGAGGCAAGCTTGGTTGAGGATGACGACGGTCGAAACCGATTATGGTGTCCGAAAAGCGGAAGTGGGATGGGACAAAACAAAATAAGAATGGAAATCGGAATAAGCGGGCAAGGGTGATGGGAATGTCCCCCAAATACTCAAAACAATAGGCCGCTATGTCCTAATTGCAAGAAAAACCATTATGGCGAATGTCCGGTGGGCAAGGAAAATGTTTTAAGTGTAAGAAGCCGGACATATGACCGTTAATTGTCCTCTTTTAAATGATGTTGGAAACAAAATGGTTAGGGACTGTGGAGGCGAGCTCGGATGTATGCTTTGACCCAAGATGAAGCGCACTGAAACCCGTGTGATGACAGTATGTTAACCGTATCGTGAATACCGCTTTAGCACTATTTGACACTGGTGCATCACACTCATTTATATCTGCTAAATTTCATGCCATAATTGGGTATAAGAATGCTAGAGTAGATGAATATCTTGAGGTTAGTTTACCTTCTCGGGAATTCAATAACTACGATTCCATGGATAAAGGTGTAAATTTGAATATAGGGGAAAACATTTGGAAGCAGATCTATATGTTATTGGGATGAAAGATTTTGATTTAATTTTAGGAATGGATTGGCTTAGTAAGTACAACGACATTAAGTGTTAGGAGAAGGAAATAATACTTAGATCGCTTTGATAATGATGAGATAAAATTCTATGGTGTTAAGTCAAGTGTATGCCTAAAGTTATAACGGCAATGAAAGCATTGAAGATGCTGAGAAAAGAAAATTGCCAAGGTTATCTGGTGAACTTGACTGGTACCTCGATGACGGAGACGTCACCTGTAGATGTACCTATTGTCCGTGAATTTTTGGATGTATTTCCAGAGGAATTGCCAGAATTCCACCAGATAGACAAGTTGAGTTTTCAATTGATTTGGTACCTGGAGCGGCGCCAGTATCTAAGGCACCTTATCGGATGGCACCAAAAGAGTTGCAAGAACTAAAGGTGCAAATACAAGAACTCTTAGATATAGGTTCATTCGACCCAGTGTTTCTCCGCTGGGGAGCACCAAATCCTTTTGTCAAAAAGAAAGACGGTCACTTAGAATGTGTATCGATTATAGGAACTTAATCGAATCACCATAAAGAATAAGTACCCATTACCAAGAATTGAGGACTTATTTGATCAATTAAGAGGTGCTAGTACTTTTTCTAAGATTGACTTGAGATCCTGATATCACCAATTGAGAATTAAGGAAAGTGATATTCAAGACGGCCTTCGAACTCGTTATGGGCATTATGAATTCGTTGTAATGCCTTTTGGATTGAGTAATGCACCAACAAGTGTTCATGGACTTGATGAATCGAGTGTTCCATCCATTTTTGGATCAATTTGTCATAGTCTTTTATAGATGACATACTTTGGTGTATTCTAGAATGAGGAACAACATAAAGAACATTTGAGAATAGTGTTGGAGACACTTCGAGAGAAAAGTTGTATGCGAAGTTTAAGAAGTGTGAATTTTGGATTAATCGAGTTGTATTTCTTGGGCATGTAATTACTCGCTCAAGGAATTGAAGTAGATCCAACTAAAGTCGAAGCGATCCAATGAGTGGAGGGCTCGCCGAACGCGAGTGAAGTTCGCAGATTTTAAGGGTTTAGCGGGGTATTATCGAAGATTTATCGAAGAATTTTCGAAAATAGCTGGACCCATGACCCGATTGACTAGAAAAGGGGAAAAATTTATTTGGACAGAGAAATGCGAGGAAAGTTTTCAAGAATTGAAACATAGATTGACCTCTGCATCGCTTTGACAATTCCCGACCCATCTAAGGAATTTGTCATTTATAGTGACGCATCTAAACAAGGATTAGGATGTGTCTTTGTCACGCAAAGATGGCAAAGTGGTTGCCTACGCCTCAAAGCAACTAAAGCCACATGAATTGAACTACCCTACACATGATTTGGAGCTAGTCTGGGGTTCACGCCTTAAAGATTTGGAGGCATTATTTGTATGGAGGAAGGTGTGAAATTTTCACGACCACAAAGCTTAAAATACTGTTTACTCAAAAAGAGTTGAACATGAGGCGGAGAGGTGGCTAGAATTGGTTAAAGATTACGACCGCACCATCAACTACCATCCTGGGAAAGCTAATGTAGTTGCTTTGATGCTCTAAGTCGAAAAACCAAAGGAGAAATATCGAGTTTGATAACCTGAACAAGAAGAACTAGTAAAGGATTTTGCTAGAATGAGGATTGAGGTAGTTGTACCACCAAAAAGTGCGGAAGCGATATTAACATCTTTAGTGGTACAACCTACTTTAAAGGAGAGAATTAAAGAAGCTCAACCTCGGGATAAATTTGAATAAAATGACGAACGAGCCCAAAAAGGAGTGTTAAGGGGTTTCTTGTAAATGCATTTAAGGTGTTTTAACTTATGAAGGGAGACCGTGTTTCCTAAAGAAGAGGAACTTAGAAAGGAAATTCTTGAAGAAGCTCATTGTACAGTACACGGCTCCCTGGGGTACAAAGATGTACCGAGATCTAAAGGAATATTTTGGTGGAGAAGTATGAAGAGAGATATTGGAAATTTTGTAGAAAAATGTTTGACTTGCCAACAAGTGAAGGCCGAGCACCAAAGACCATCTGGTTTGCTAAAACCACTTGAAATCCCGAATGGAAATGGGAACATATAACTATGGATTTTGTGGTTGGACTTCCGCGATCGCTTAAAGGAAATAAAGGCGATGTCTGGTTATAGTAGATCGGTTAACTAAGTCGGCTCATTTTCTTTGCCTGTCAAAATGACATACAAGATGGAACAATATGCTCGAGATCTACATGAGGAAATAGTGAAATTACACGAGTGCTCCGTGTCTATTGTATCGACAGAGATACAAGATTTACATCGAAATGCCGAGAAGTCCGCAAAGTGCAATGGGCACAAGTTGAAATTCAAGACGGCTTATCATCCGCAGACGACATCTTTGAAAAAGGACAATCAGATATTAGAGGATATGTTAAGAGCTTGTGTGCTCGATTTAGGAGTAATCGGGAGACTTTATGCTTTTTAGTGGAGTTCGCTTATAACAATAGTTATCAAGCGGCGATTGGGATGGCTCCGTATGAAGCATTGTATGGACGGAAATGTAGATCGCCGCCGTATTGGAATGAAGTTGGTGAGAAGAAAGTTTTGGGGCGGTCTCGATTCGGAGACTGTAGAAAAGATAGCCAAAATACAAGATCGAATTAGAATGGCTCAAGATAGACAAAAGTCATATGCTGACAGGAGGAGAAAGCATATACAATTCGAAGAAGGAGAAAAGGTGTTTTTGAAAGTGGCTCCGATAAAGGGTGTTATTCGTTTTGGTGAAAAGGGAAAATTGAAGCCAAGATACATTGGACCATTCGAAATCCTTACTCGTATTGGTGACTTGGCCTATCAATTGGCGTTACCACCAAGTTTGTCAAGCGTGCATAACGTTTTTCATGTTTCGATGCTGAGAAAATATGTTCACGATCCAAGTCACATCGTGAACTATAATGATTTGGAAATTAACAAGGACTTGACATACGAGGAAGGCCCAGAGTCGATTTTAGAACGCAAGATACACAAACTAAGAAATAAAGATGTTGCGTTAATCGAGTTCAATGGAGACGCCATAGCAAAAAATGAAGCCACATGGGAGCGAAGAAGAGATACGTGCCAAGTACCCAAATTTTATTATCCAGGTAAGTAACGAATTTCGAGGACGAAATTAATCTTAAGGGGTGTAGGATGTAATATCCACAAATTGGGGGTAAAAATTTCAATTAGGGTTTACAATTGGGGATTTAAATCCCTAATTTTGAAATTTGGGCAGATTCAATTTAGGGTTTTTAACACTTAATTAATCTATTTTTTTTTTATTATTAATAATATTAGTTTATCAATAAATAATCATGATAAATGCTAAACATCGATTATGAATATATAATGATTTAAATTTAATAAAAAGAGATGAAAAGTTTTCGATTTTAATAAAAAGAGATGGAGAGGCGTTATGAACGTAAGATTTGTTAAATTCCATCATCAATCCTCACAACCTCAAGGGATAAATATCAAACCTTTCATCATCAAAATTTTCAACAAAGCTCGATTTTGCGGTAATTGCTTTAAAAATAAATTTTTGTTTCATTTTTCTCCATTGCGAAAAATACCCAATTTAAAAACCAAAAATCATATTAGCCATAATATATAGAAAAACAAATAGTGGGAAAAGAAAAGGAGTCGTACACCACCCACCGCCGTGAGCACCGCCGATCACTCTCTGGTGCCGGGCTTCGTCATCTGCTCGACGGTGTGGAGAAGGTTGGGGTGTGCGTTGAGGGTGAGAGGTGAAGAAAGAAAGAAAGGAAAAAAAAACAAAAGAAGAAGCAGAAACATAAAACAGAGGCTGGGAGTGTGAAAAAAAGAAAGAAAGAAAGAATTGGGGAGGGTGGTGGTGCCGTGAGGTTGCAGAGAAAATAGGTTGAGGGGATAATGTTTTATTGGGCCTGGTTTTAGTGGGCTTGATTTTATATGTTTGTTTTTTTTTTTTTAAATATTGGGCCTGGGTAATTTAGGGTGTGAAAATTTGATCATTAGCTTTTTCAAGCCTAAACCCGAAATCTTTTCAACATTTTAAATCATTTTCTAAAATCATCAAAATTTCTTAATATAATTTATTAATTATATTTTTATTATATATGTAGGAATCGAGAATCACGAGGACTAGAATAATCACTTTATTTTCTACGAGGATTTACAGGAAACAATTGAGGTAGGGATTTTTAAATTCTTGTCTTATATAATATGTCATGTGAGTGTTTACATTTATATATGATATGCGGAGGAACTAGTCGGGGGTAAATAGGTCCGGGATCAAAAGTATCCTCGGGTTAAGCCCGCCAGTACTAAAATTATTAACTCGGCGGTCGGAGGAAATTACAGAGAGAAAACTACGGAAATTACATGTTTTATTATAAATGTTTATGGCTTGTATGATTTATTATGTATTGACAAAAGTTGGTCCCTCTTGACCAAGTGAAAGCTCACCCCTTCATTTTTATAATTTTTCAGATTAAGGAGTCGGGTTGAGGATACGTCTGATGGATGAAGACCGAATTAAATTTTGGGATTTGAACAAATTTTTATTTTATGTCTTGGAATATTTTGATAAAATTTAAATTGTAATGTGACCGTAGTATTTGTTAAATGTTTAAGTTTTATTAAGTTATTTTCTTAAAACTCATGTTTTTATAATAGCATTTTCCATAAAAGTCGAACTATTTTATATTGTAAATCGGGCGTTACACCAAGTATTATACGGATGGCTATAATACGAGTATTAAACATTTTATTTGAAAAGTCTTGAGTATTTAACCCCGCTCCGAATGTGTATGGGAGATGAAAGTTTTTTTAATTATTTGTACGCATTTAGTATTATACGGATATGATACGCATATTAACTAACAGAGGTTAAGAGTACTAGATGGGAAAAAGATGTGCCACAAAACTCGTATTGTTCGATGTGGGGAAAAGAGTAACGAATGGAAAAGGAGTAATGAATAGACAAACTATATATATGTGTATATATATAGGGATTAGACCAAATGAGACCACATTTCTAGAGTAAGACAGTGTGGACAAATCCTATCCATCTATTTAATTTTTTCAAAAGATGAGATTTAATTGATTTTTAAGTCTTTTTTAATTTTAATTCGAATAAGGATAGATTAGTCATTGTCATATAACTCGATTCCTTAATTCATGGTCCCTACATATTTTTGTTTGACAATTTTAATATGCAATACATATGTGTTGAATATACGATATAATAATGTTAAATATACAAGAAATATATGTTAAATGTATAGTATAATAATGAGTGTGATTCTTTCTCTCTTTATAACCGATTTCTTATTTCACTATCCTCACATGTTTTTGTTTGACAATTTTAATATGCATACATATATGTTAAATATACAAAGATAATAGTGTTAAATATACAACAAATATATGTTAAATATACAATGTAATAATAATGAGCGTGATTATCTCTCTCTCTCTCTCTCTCTCTCTCTCTCTCTCTCTCTCTCTCAACTGACTCCTTAATTCACGGTCCCCACATGTTAATGACCAAGGATTCTCTCTCTCTCTCTCTCTCTCTCTCTCTCTCTCTCTCTCTCTCTCTCTCTCTCTCTAACCGATTCATTAATTCATGGTCCCCACATATTTTTTTGATAATTTTAATATGCAAGACATATATGTTAAATATACAAGATATAATAGTGTTAAATATACAATAAATATATGTTAAATATACAAAGATATAATAATGAGCGTGATTCTCTCTCTCTCAAATGATTCCTTAATATACAATCCCCACAAATTTTTGTTTGACAATTTTAATATGCATTGCATATATGTTAAATATACAAGATAATAGTATTAAATAGAGTAAATATATATTAAATATGCGATATCTTTTGCATCACAAACATGAGTGTGATTCTCTCCCTCGGCGTGATTCTCTCTCTCCCCAAAATGTGATTTTCTCTCTTCCCATAATCGATTCCATATTGGACGGTCCCACATGCTTTGTATGACAACTTTACCCTTATTGGGGATTTAATTAATTGGTTAATGTATTATTATCATATATTAATCCTAGCCTTTTGATGTATATAGGGGATGGTTGAGATTAGTCCACACTGCTTTTTCACCATAAAATGTGGTCTCATTGGATCCTCTCTCTCTCTCTCTCTCTCTCTCTATATATATATATATATATATATATATATATATATATATATAGGGGAGGATCAAGTGAGACCATGTCTCTGTGGTGAGACACAATGGACTAATCTCAACCATCCCCCACTATTAATCAACGGGTATGATTTAATGGATAAAAAATATATTAAAATATTAATTTAATCAATATAAGGGTAGTAGGGTAAAATAACATAACAAGTTAGTTACAAAAATGGAATCAAATCTCTTTCTCACTCATACATCTCCCAATTTCCCCAATCTCATGTCTCTTTTTCTCTTTCTCTCTCTCTCTCTCATTCCTCCATTAACGCAAATAAAGAAAACTCAAGAACTCGAAAAATTACGGAGAAAAAAAAAAATATCGGTGCAATATTACAGAGAAATAACGAACAATGTGAGTTCGAAAACTAAATATGCAACAAAACTCAATTAAATATGCATTATCCTCAAAACTATCTATGCAAACGTAAAAAACTAATATGTAGTACAAAAGATATCCAACTATGCAAGACGTCATAAACTATGCAACAAAATCAACTAACTATGTATTATCTAGAAACTATCTATGCATTGTGGAATAACTAAATATGCGATACATTATGTAACATCCCATTTTTATAATTTCTAAAAGCAACATCTCATTTTCATAACTAAATATACATTATATTGAACATATTTATGCGCAGTAGTATAACTACATATGCAAAGACGTTATATTCAATTATGTCTTGTTTTCGTAAAACAAAGCCAACAAAATAACTAAATATGCATTATTTGATGTCTAATTATGCAAAGAGAAGAACCCTAAATATCTTTGTAAAATAAAAATATTTGAAAAGAAAACAGGGTTCCTTAAATTCCGCCACAAAATCCAAAGAAGTGCCAATTTCAACCCATAAAATCCGCTGGGACCACTAATTTGAATTACAAAATTACAATCTTACCCTTAAAATCAGAAAATTAGGAAATAATTAAAAAAACTGAATTAATCAAATCCCTTCATTTTTTAAGATCAATGGGTAAGATGAGTCCACAATGTCTCACCTAGAGAGGGTGGTCTCATTTGAACCAAATCCTATATATATATATATATATATATATCATATATAATCTAAAAGATAACAAATAATCAAAAATCAAAGATTATATATGTACAATCTATTACAATTAATATTCTATCTATATAATTTATTATAATCTAAAAGCTAACAAATAATCCAAAAATCTAAGATTTTAATTTAGGTAAGATATAATAGGCCAATTAATAATATATATATATATATATATATATATATATTTTGAAGATATATTGAGAAAGACTCGCATTTTTATTCCATTCCACTTTAAAAATATATTTTAGAAAACATTAAAAGAAAAAATAAAAATAAAAGAAAACAAGATTTATTTCTTTTCCAAATGTACAATTTTCTTTTTGTTTTTTTGTACCCATGTATTACAGATGATTTGTCAAAAAACATTTTTGGTAGTTTACAAAGAAGTTTTTCGTAATTTAAAGTGAACGAGATACTATTTTTGATTTTTTTTTATATTTCTAATTAACATTTTGGATCTTCTATAACTATCACATACAAATATGCGAAATCAAAATTTTGCCTTTTGATAAATTTCGTGTAATGCATGTGTTATTCTAGTGTATACATATATATATATATATATATATCTTATAATACATATATCTATATTATTACAATTATATATGTGTAAATTTTTGAAGTTATATATAAATATTTTATGTCTTATATATAAATATAATATAATGCACTAATCAAATAAATAAGATAGAATTAAATATTATATAATTTACAATCAATTTTTATTATTTTAAAATATTGATTTTGTAGGCTTAAAAGGCTTTGCTTAGGTGAGACATTACATTGTTTTTAGTAAAAGGTCGGGTCTAGCCTTATGAAAAATGCTTATCACGGATAATAGATCGGACTTGGGTCTAAACTTAGTAATTAGGTCTAGGTCGTCAACACAAAGTCCGGTTTGGCGCAACTCATTTCTACCCCTAAACGTAGGAAGAATGAAAGCAATGAATTCGCCCATATTTTTTTACCACATTGAGATTAAAAATAATACAAAATTTTAGTTAATAAAGTAATTTATTTTTTCTACATTAATAAATTTATGCTATAATAATATATTTTTATATTTTTTATATAATTGTCTCAAATTGTACAACAATCATTCTGAAGGAGTTATATCACAAGTTGTGGAGAAGACGTACAAACGTTAATGACAGTGGAAGAAATTATGTCGCATCAAGAAGATCTACAGTGTTCTAATCATGTTAAAGTATTTGATTCGAGAATTAGTTAAATGTTATGCTCAAGTTATAGTGCTTGATTCAGAAAATAAGCTATCAACCCATCGAATTAACATTATTGAAGTCCAAATTGATATTGAAGAGTCTGATTCAAAAGAAAAAAAAAGAATCGGAGAGTTAATTCCACCAAAAAGTTATTAAATTCAAAAGTCGATGCTTTTGAAGTTCTAACGTCGATTCGAGATTAAATTATTCAACCCTCAAATCAAGACATTACGAGTCCAAATCCATGCTCAGAGGAGATCAAATCGGCAATTCTACCTCATGAGCAAGTCTCTTGTGAGACGGTCTCACGGTTCTAAATCCGTGAGACGGACCTCCTAAGGGCTCCGTCTTGAGAACATGAACCATGAAAATAAATTTAAAAATAATAATGAACCATGAAGAAACAAAAATGAACCCTAAAAACATGAACTATGAAAAATAAACCCGAAAAACAAAAATAAACCCAAAAAATAAAAAATAAACCCTAAAAAAACTAAAAATCCTAAAAACCCAAATCAATTAAAAACCGAGCAAGTCTCTTGTGAGACGGTCTCACGGATCTAAATCCGTGAGACGGACCTCCTAAGGGCTTCGTCTTGAGAACATAAACCATGAAAATAAATTTAAAAATAATAATGAACCATGAAGAAACAAAAATAAACCCTAAAAACATGAACCATGAAGAATAAACCCGAAAAAACAAAAATAAACCCAACAAATAAAAAATAAACCTTAAAAAAAACTAAAAATCCTAAAAACCCAAATCAATTAAAAATAAACCCAAGAAACAAAATAAACCCTAAAAACAAATATAAACCCTAAGAAAAATAAAATCTGAAAAAAAAACCTTTAAAACTTTGTGTAAGGGCTCCGTCTCACGGATCTAAATCCGTGAGACCGTCTCACGGATCTAAATCCGTGAGACCGTCTCACGGATTTAGATCCGTGAGACCGTCTCACGCAAGTTTTTGCCCTACCTCAAAAGTTTCAAATTCCAAAGTTCTTGTTCCTGAAAAGAATAGTTAGAGGAAGAAATAGAGTCTGTAACCCTTTTTATTTATTTGATTAACAAAAATTGGAGATTTTGGAAGTATATGCAACTCCCCTGTTAGGCAGAGGGAGAAGAGAAATGGATTTGAAATTTTCGTGTGGCCTTGTCAATGTATGCTAAGGTTTTTGAACAAGTAAATTTGGTGATCACATATGTTGTATTCTGAAATCTGTGTTTACCTATGATTCTTTTGTAATTAGTTTGAAATTTTCAAAGAGAAATGGGATGTTGCTTCGTATCCAAATGCTACCTAAATCACTCCCTTTGACTAAAGTCCCATAAGCTGAAAAGGCACGGTTCCTTAATTCCTTCATTAGAGAGAAGAGAACGGATGAGGAAGAAGACAATTTTTTCAAGATGAACTGGAGAGATGGTAAAGATAAAGATAAGAAGAGAGAGAAAGCAAACTTCGATTTTTTTTTTCGTTCACTAAAAAGCATGTACATTGCTCGAATCAGTCAACTGCAGTTGAGAAGCACTTATGTAACAGTGATTTGTTGAGGGGGTTGCAGAATAACTTACACAAAACAGTTATATATATGATATGATTCCAACATGCATTCCTTTAGCCCTAGCTTCTTGTAGAATTTAAAATGCGGCATCCACTTTTCCAGCATGAGTGGCGACATCTATCAATGCGCTGATAAACATCTGCGTTAAGTAGAGAAAAAGAGAGAGACACGACATTAGATTTTCATATCAAAAAAAGAAAATACAAAAATCACTTTATTATGAACTTAAGTCCATGAGAAGATCACCTCTTTTATTATTTTTTTACACCTGCATCCGAGTCCGAGCAACATAGTTTAAAAGGAGAATGGCAGAGTAATATATAGTAACAAGGTCCAGTAATATATAAAATTGCTGGTGTCAAAGGAACAGGAGGTTCAACTTCAATTTATAGGTTCATATAAACAAAATGGTATCTAATTATATTTTCTACATCTGCCAAGCATCTTAGTTTGTAAAATATATTATGGCAAGTGGCAAGCGCAGAGAAATAATGCTTGACTTCATTCCAGAAACAGTAAAACAAAACTGAAACTAAAACTAAAACCGATACTAGTCACAAATCACCATTTGGTGATATATAAAAAGAATTTATTATAAAATTAGGCATAACAAGCACAAAATACAACATAAAATTGGCATGAATGATCAGAAGCGATAATCTACACATAGAAACAAGTAAGCATTTATTGATCTACAGAATGGAACATAACAAACACTTCATGAAAAAGACAGGAATTATACCCGTACTCCATGTATCGATCAAACGAATCGCCACTCCACCTCTGGAGTTATAACAACAGCCATAACAGAACAAGAAAAAGAAAAGAGAAGAGAAACAGGGGAATTTGTCTAAGTTTTTCAACTAGCTTGGCATTTTCTCACATTAGCTGAATCAAGCAAGAATTTAGTTGTCCGTTAGTGCTCCGTATACGACAATTAGCGATCTCTCTCTATTTTTTGATGGACTTATGAGTATCACCTAAAGATTCAAACAAAAACAGCAAACTTCCTTAATCATCCCAACATTAATAAGAAACCGTTCCCGATACTTCTCCACACAAAAGCATATAATGTCCCTAGCAAAAGTGCCCAAAGTCCGAGAACAGCTAGGTCACCATGACCCTGCCAATAGATAACTAACATCAATTTCACAACCATGTAGTTGCAGATAGGACCTCAAAAAATCCTCAATTTCTTTTAGTGGCATCATCAGTCATCTTCCTCTTCCTCCTTCTAGCCATCACTTCTTCCATTCCTTTAACGTATACCAAACTCTCAGTATATCCATAAATCTCAAAATACTGGAATTGTCGAGCGCCATAGAACAAGACCTTAACACGTCCGGTCTTAGGATCAAACACAAACAGTTTGCCATCTGGGCGCCGCCCGAGAATTTTCCCACCATTTGAATACTGCAAAAACATATCTACGTTCACCTCAACAGAGCCCATAGTCTGATTCTTTCTCCAAATTTGTTCACCATCATCAAACACCCACACATCAAGAGATAAAACCCTTTCGTTGCCTTTAATCCACACAAGAGCGCCAAGAGAACCATTCCAATCAACCACTTTTGGTTCTGCCTCTGCCTCCATATGAAGGGTTGACATAGGCACAATCTTGAAAACCAATTTTGTCACATCAAAACACACCAAAGCGTCAAAAGTCTCACTCCTAGCACACTCATTCTCGTCAACCATTGCGATCCAATACGGATTTCCATTCACAATCACGACACTTTTAGTCATCAACACACCAAAATGAAAATCAACCTTAATTGTTCTCCAAGAATCTGAATTGACAGAGTACACCTCAACTCCAATAATTCTCATTTCCAAACTAACAATTCTCACCACCTTAAAATCAGCCCCCTCAGCATCATACCCAAACCCAAGTGACTCCATCTCATGAGCCCCCAAATCTATTTTTGCGGGTGGAACAATCATGGACAACTTCATAGCAGGGTTCCACAAAACAATCAATTGTCCAAGCATTGGGAGATTTATGCAAAACAAGCCATTACAACACCCCGCAATTTCTATCCAGGTACAGACAGAAGAAACTGGGTGGTCAAGAATCGTGGGTTTCTTCACATTGGATTCGATGTTGAAGAGCGACATGGTGTTACTTAAATTCTTATTAGTTCTGTGAACAATGAAAGACTGATTTTTGGGTCACTAGAAAATTGACAATAGTGCATTTTAATGAACTCTGGCGTGGAAAAAAGTTCACACCAGGGCTTGCAAACAGACTTAAAGCGGATGATTGACTTCACCGGAAGCCGAGTGAAGATGCAGATTATTATGTCTGCAGGGAATACACAGTTCGCCATGGCGTTTGATTCTTTGCTCTTGACCATTTTTGATTTTTCTTCAGAAAAATTAAATCTGGGGAGGGTAAATAATGAAAGGGTTTTGTCTGAAATTGTAGGTAAAAAAAGAGTATGTGACTGTGTTCTTAGTTTTTTTTTGGGGATTGTGGGACGATTTTGATTTCTCTTCCGCAAAGATTATGGAGAAAGAAGGAAAGGGTTTTTGTGGAATTCTAGAGAAAGAAGAGTACGTGAGAAGGCAGTTGCGAATTGCGGGGAAAATTTTGTTATTGGTGTCAATTGTCATGGTGTGTACGTGTGTGATGATCCTAACGACTCGTTTGACTTCCATAATAACCTCAGATTGGACTATTTATCCATGATCCCAGATTTTGTTGCAGGATAGTGGCTCGTGATTTTATCTAAGGCCCATGACTGAATCCCAATTTTGATTGATTACTTGTCCAGAGTGCCCCTTGTGATAATTTAATCCCAGCTTTTTACGTACTTTTGAAAGTTCTATTTTATCCTTCGCTTTTGCCCATTAATTACATCTTTGCCCTTTTCATTGTCCAAATTTTCGCCCATGATTAGATAAAAGGAAATTTAAGCAGAGGAATATAAAACCCTAGTTCTGCCTCAGAGTTAAGCACAAGGTTAAATCTAAGCTCATCTATTCGATTTTCCCGTCTATTTCTTTTTGTTGTTGTCGGATGTTTATATTCACAAATATATAATCGATTTGAGTAGATTTTTTATTTTCAATAATCATGGACCATGATTTTTTTTTGGTTTGATGGCTTATCCCAATCGATTTGATTATGAATTTTGGTTTTTGTTTGTTCTGGTTTAATTTTTCTACTATGGTATTGTTCTCTCGATTTTTGCACTAATTTGTTGGTTTTTCATTTCTTTATTTTTCTGAAAGGTACATTATCCCGCGTAGATCCACGGAATTGTTGGAGCTTTATTTGACTGAAATTAGTGTTATGCTAATTAAACTGAACCATACATTATGTGATCATTTATTATTGTTAATGAGGGTTGTCAAGCTTCTCTATTCAAACTTAAATGTTTATTTATAGATTTTGTTTGTATTACTGAATTACATTAAAATATTTATAACATTTTGTTTTAGCACTCTATTCTTTGTAATGTATTAATATGAATATATTCATGAATTATAACTCCCTGTTAATTATGCAATTGTTGATATCTTTCTCCAAACCTTATTTGATTGAATACAAGGTGTGAATATGTAATGCTTTATTTGAACTATTCGTTAAAACACAGAGTTGTGCCTGGGGCAGTCAAGGCGGCGCCGCTGCACCAGACCCCCCTCCGACGAGGGCCCCCGCCCCCTGGATTTTTTTTATATTTTTTAATAGTTTACAATATATGTATATAAGATAAACACTGCAACTTGTACACAAAAAGTTAACTGGTCTAGCTGTTTTAGCGGTTCTGTATTATGTAAAAAGTCGTGGGTTCGAATTTTTCTGGTAGCAATTGTTCTTTTTTTTTTCCTTTAAAAATAAATGTAAGGTTGTATTGAAAAAAAGCCAATTTAAATCAAACAAATATGTCAGTCCAATGTTTTATGGCTTTTTTTTACAGATTGAGGTTGTGAGTTCAAACCTTCCTCTTAGCAAAATTTTTATTTTTTTCTCTTTAACACAAAAATTGTGTTTTAACTAAAAACGAAAAAACCCAACAAAAAATAAAGGCTTCCATCTCAAACAAAACCAACAAATAAATTTTTTATTATCTTTACTTGTTCTATTTTCGCCATTAACGTGAATTGTATGTTTATTCTATTTTGTTTAAAATTCTATTGTCTTCTCAATATATATTTTATTTTGTTTAATATTGTTTCTCAATTTCTTATTATTGATTTCAATTGAGAGTGAATTTTAGATAAACTTGATCATGAAGGACTGATTGATGACTTTGCATATAAAAATACTAGGAAATCTATTGTCTTTGGCTATTGTATTGGTAGTTTTTTCTTTAAATATATTGATTATCGAAGTATCTCTTTCGTACCACTATTTTAATGAAATTAGAAATATTGAAATTAAAATATAATGTTTCATTATTTTATGATCAATGAAATTATTTTTTGTAACATAAATTAATTAATTATTTTTAATTTCTTATATGAATACACAGGGCCCTTTTTTCCGCACTAGGCCCTTCAAAATATAGGAACGGCCATCTTAAAACTCCAACGGTGTACCTCTCATTTATCTGTTTGTTTTTTATGTTTTTAAATAATACATGTCATCAGACCAGATAAACGTCGTCCTGATCATAGAAGAGGTTATTACAATTATAAAAAATTTCTTAATGTTCGCTTTCTATATCAAACCTTGTTTATGAATGGACGATGTCGTGGTCGTCGTTCTCGTAGAAATAATACTGCTAGAGCAGCATGCAGATTGGTTGACCGACTTCCGGACCAAATTATTCATATGCGTGATCTAATTAATGTAAGTGATGAGACTTGTATTGAACAACTACGAATGGATAGAAATGCGATCGGTAGGTTATTTTTTAATTGGAGAATGTTGGTGGCCTGGTTCGATCCATGCATGTTCAGACAAGTGAACAAGTTGCCATATTCTTGACTATTTAAGCACATCATAAAAGGAATGTTGTTGTGAAATTCGATTTCAAGAAGTCCGAGTACACTATTAGCAAACACTTCAATATTGTCCTCCAAGATGTTCTTAGGCTACATTCTATCTTATTGGTTAACCCAACACCCGTGGATGACAATTGCACAGATGATAGATGGAAATGGTATAAGGTAAGAAAAATGTTTCATCTATTATCAATAATCATGATAAATGTATATTTTTAATTCCATATTGCATTAAATAACACAATTTCACCATTTGTTTCCCATTTGTAAGGGTTGTCTTGGAGCTTTAGATGGAACGTACATTGATGTGCAAGTCCCATTAAGTGTATATGCCAGACATAGAAATTGAAAAGGAGACATTTCTGTCAACGTGCTAGGTGTGTGCGATCCATCAATGCAGTACACATACGTTTTGAGTGGATGGGAGGATCCAGCTACTGATAGTCGTGTACTATGTGACGCTATTAACATTGTTAATATTAATGGACAAAATAGTTGCATAAAAACCTATCCCCCGTTGAGGACAAGACATTGTTCACCTTATTTTTAGCTTCACCGCAAGTGTACAATGTAGTTTATAGAATAGGGTAAGCAAGGTCGTATCCACGGACACTAATAAATTAGTGCACTAAGTATTAGACCAAAATAGCCTTATTTTTATTTAGACGATCAAAATTGGATGATTTTTTGAAATTAAGACAAAATAGACTACAAAAACACAAGGCAAGAATAATAAGAATAATGGAAGTATCAAGAGAATAAAATCATGGTTTCGATTAATATCTCTTTTGTTGTCCGATTTAATCAAAGCCAAAATTATTATCAATATTCCTATAAGACGATGACAATTGTATTTTATCCCCCCCTCTCGAGATGTATATAAAGTGTACATTGGACCTCTCGGATGGCCAGTTGGTAACTGTCATGGCCATCTCTTCGAAAAGATTAAAGGCGTCTTGTGGAAATCTCGCCAATAATGCTCCTCCCGCGGTTGCATCAACGAAAGATCTCGTTTGCCCCATTAAACCATTGTAAAAGAAACACAATTGTTGATCATCCGGAAAACCGTGTTGTGGACATTTTCTCAGCAAATCTCGGAACCTTTCCCAAGCCTCGTATAAAGGCTCGGAGTCAAACTGTCGGAATTGTGTAAGCTCACTTTTGAGCTGTAAAGTTTTGCTCGGTGGAAAGAATTTAAACAAAAACTTTTGGCTCAACTCGTCGTCCCATGTGCTCACACTCCTCGGGGTCAAAGTACCCAACCAATTCCTTGTCTTATCCCTCAAAGAGAATGGGAATAGGCGCAATCTTTTGGCGTCATCCGAAACTCCATTCATTTTTATCGTGTTTCAAATTTGGATAAAATGTGCAAGATGAGAATTGGGATCCTCGGTTGCGAAATCCCCAAACAGATTTTGTTGCACCATGTTTATCAATGTCGGCTTAAGCTCAAAGTTCTTGGCATTTATCGGAATATGAGCAAAACCACCATAATTATGATTCATTTGTGGTCGAAAGTAATCACGGATGGCTTGCTGTTGGACCGGTATTGGTAACTCGTTGATCCCATTGATCCCATTGTTACCCCTATTTTCTCCTTCTAAATCCCCCATAATTGGATTTTGTTGTCTTTCAGCCCATCTAGTAGTTGCACTGATTCTCCTCGCGAAAGCCTCAACTTCCGGTATGAGCGGTATTAATTTTCCTTGCCTAGAGCGGGTGATCATGCACTACCTGGACCAAACTAAAAGAAACAAATCGAACAAGGTAGGAATAAAATCAAACAAAATGTAAAGAAATAAAAAAAATGTCTAAATTGAAAATAATTCTATCTATCGCAATTTTAGCACCAAAAATTATATTAGTCCTTGACAATAGTGCCAAAAACCTGTTCGCCTTATTTTTAGCTTCACCGCAAGTGTACGATGTAGTTTATAGAATAGGGTAAGCAAGGTCGTATCCACGGAGACTAATAAATTAGTGCGTTAAGTATTGGACCAAAATAGCCTTATTTTTATTTAGACGATCAAAATTGGATGATTGTTTTGAGATTAAGACAAGATAGACAACAAAAACACAAGGCAAGAATAATAATAATAATAATAATAATAATAATAATAATGGAAGTATCAAGAGAATAAAATGGATTCTCGAGTTATGGTATCGATTAATATCTCTCTTATTGTCCGATTTAATCAAACCCAAAGTTATTATCAATATTTCTATAAGACGATCACAATGGTATTTTATCCCCCTCTCGAGATGTATATAAAGTGTAGATTGAAATATATATATATGTGCTAGATCTATACTCAACATAAGATATACAACTTCCTAAAGCACAAAAGATCAAATGTCCTCACAAATATTCACAAACCTTTCGATTATGCAAACATGTATGTCAAGTACTCAAGATCTAATATTGAAACTCATCTTTCGAATTATGAATCAATATATTAATCATGCTAAATCATTGCCCAAATGATAAAACAAGAAATAAGAGCAAAGTACTCAAATAGGCTTCAAGACAATAACTTCAACTAAGATTAAAACATCCAACAAGAGTTCATTAATCTACTTCCAAAACCCGAAAATCACAAGAATATTAGCTACACATGATGTTCAAACAACTCAAAGATAAATTGTTCAATGTCATACTAAGCTCAAATGAAAGATTAAGATACAAAGAAGCAAGAAAAACTTAGGATAGTCGATAATCACTCGATATATCTTCGATCCTCAAGCTCCAATGCGACCCGATTCTTCCCTTGATTCCTCCTTTCTAGAATAGAGTTTTGTCTTGTGTTCTATGTCCAAGAATGTCAAAATATCCCCTGGTGTGCGCCCCAAAATTCCTTTTATACCTTTTCAAAAGTCTAGGGCAAAGAGTCGACAATTTGTGACATTCCAAAGATAGACGCGTGGTGGGCCATGCGCCCACGCATGACCTGCCCATGCGTGATGCCGTGGGCATGCTCAAAGTCTTCAGGAACGCACGGGTCGTGCGCCTCACGCACGCCCTATCCGTGCGTGAAGCTGTAGTCTTTATCTGAAAATGCAGTGGTGCACGAGTCGTGCGCCTCACGTACGGCCTGGTCGTGCGCCCCTACGAAGGTCAGTTCTGCTCCGTGTTTTGCTTTTTTCTACCCGGTTTATCCGACTCCTCATTGTTCTGACTTCCAATTGGGTGCATTTACTTGATTCTTGATGATTCTCGATTGTAATGCTCGTATTTGTCATAAAATCACTTCAAATATCATTAATTTCCTACAAAACGAGCAAAACATAATACCTTTTCCACAAAAAGCGAATATATACTTTTTTATAAGAGTTATTGCATGTTTTACAATGATAATAACCCGAATTTAACCCCACATGCAAAACTCACACCTATCAGACATAAAACGTCTACCAGGGATGGACAAAAGTCCATGAAGTTTGAACCTTTAACAAAGTCAAATGGCAAAGACACATGGAAGTGTTGGAAGTGCTCATTTTCAAAAATGGCAAGATAACTTATGTATTTAAGATAATGTTTTATAATTATACAACCAATAATAAGGTTTATAGTATCAAAAAAAACTCCAACTAAAAATTTATTCCCTAAACCATTTGGCCAAAGCACGTAAAGTGCTATCCCAAGTAAAATTAAATTGTAAATAAAACAAAAGTTATGAAGCCCCGTATACAAATTTGAAATTCAAATAATCTAAAAACGCAAAGAATGAGATCTAGTATACAAGTATATATTAAATAATTGGAAACAAGACAAGAAATTAAGCCTATTTGTGTAGGGAAGGGCATAAATCAACCCAAATATCATTATCAATTTTTTTCAATTCAGAATTTCCAAAACAAATACAAATATGGAGTCGTACAAATTCATATTTAACAATAAATGACAGAAAATAGAGCCCATGATCAAAACTCTATAAAGGAAAGTTCGAACATTCAATTATCAAAAGCCCTAATCCGAAAATTGGTGATAGAAAAATGAATATTACCTTCACAGCTATTAAGTTTGTCAAATATCGAAACTCACCGGACCGGTCTCCGTCAAATTCCCACAATGGTCTTCACGGCAATTTAGATGACGACTTCTCGATCAAAAACCCTATTTTCGAATGAAAGTTCTAAAATATTGGTTGTTCCGTAAAATTTCATATTTGTGTGCAGTATTGTTTAGTTGGGATTTTAGACTCAAAAAGGCATTAATTTATTAGAGATATATAATTTAAACATTTCAAACATTTATCCCTCCTTATCAATGACTCCAAACATGGGATTGAATAACAATCCAGAATAATAAAGTTGTGTATTCACAAATCCCAAACACAATTTATTTTATCCATGAACAGTACAATAATATCCCATCCCAACATATAATCCAATCCCATTATGAAAGTCAAACGATTCCTAAGTGGGTAGCTATCCACTTGGATGGAATAAATAAATTCGATGATTTTGTATTTTTTTCTATTTTGAAAATAACAAAAATTATTTTTTGCAATCTATATCATGCCATTTTGTGGATTTTGTACCTAATTTTTTTTTTTTTTTGTTATATACCTAAATTTTGCAAGATCACTAAACTTCAACTTCAGGCACTCCCGATGGAACGAAATATTCCAATGAGAAGTCATCTTTTACACAACATGTGACGGCAAAATAGTCAAATAATCTAAAATCATAAAAATTTATTGCATTTTGCAACCCAAACGTTTTGTTATTTATTAATTTGTCACCTAAACTTTTCACAATTTCAACTTTAATTGCCTACTACAAGAGAACAATCAAATTCCAACGAAATAATTCCAACAGAATTAAAAAGCTGTTGGAATTTTCAAAATTCCAATGAAAATTCCAATGCTACAACATACCGTTGGAAAATTCCAACAGAAAGTCCAATGATAAGCAAAACCATTTGGTACTATTGGAATATTTTTTTTCATATGAATTTTCGTTAGAATTTTGTCATTCCAACGACCATTATACCAATGGTGCTTTTCAATTGGAATTTTTGTTGGAATCGAAAATTCCAATGGAATTGCCAAATACCAACATATTTTTTTTTCGTTGGAATTCCCTTGTTTTTTTGTAGTGGCCTCCTCTCTTTAAAATAAATAATAAATAATATATTAATATATGTAGGTCCCAAAGGGTGTGAGTAAGGTTTAGAAGGGGGGGTTGAATAAACCTTACCAACTTTTCGATTTTAGTCTTTTTAATATATTACGAGTTAATTACACAAACTAAGTCCTTGAGGGACAACTAAGTTAGTTAATCAAATAGAGTTAGCCACTCAACGATTTCGAAAGAGTCATTGATAGAATAACTTAACTATTTAAACTAAACTTAACTTGGCTGTGATGAGTTTTTCAAATTGGAAGACTTAACACCCTTGAATTTGATTTAACTTTGTTTTAACCACTTGGTTTTAGCACTTTGTTATTTATCAGTTGGATAACAAATTATCAGCAGATATAAAGTATGTGTGCATGAATGTAAATATGCTGAAATGTAAATGACACGAGTAAATATTATAGAGGTTCGAAGATGGGGTAATTCTTCTACTCCTCTCTTCTCCAACTCCTAGAGGAATCCACTAAGTAATGATCAGAGTACAAAGTGGTTATCAGTCTAGAGACAAGTCTTGATCACGCAGCTGACTTGCTCCTTGGACTCAGTCTAGAGATGCCTTGATCACACAGTTGGCTTCTCGTCCGACTCAACTTCTTCACAGGACGGCTGCCTTGCTACTTCAGCTTACTTTCTCAAGCTTCTTGGATTTGATCACGAAGCCCTCCAATAACTTGAGATTGGTTCTACCTTGAACCTTCCTACAATCCTCCTTGGAAAGTAGACCCCTTTTGATTCTTCAAAAGTTTCCTCTTCAACAGTTTGAAGTTGTCTTTCCTTTACAGCTTAGTGTTGGGTCGATTTCGTTCGAGATTTAGGCTTGAGGATTTTGCTAGAATAACTTGAGAATATTTTTGCAGGTTACAGTATGAATGTTTCTTGTTATCTCAGGTGTGCAAGGTTCTTTTTTTTTTTTCAAAGTGATTCCTCAGCCTTTTATAGTGAACTTTTCAAAAATCTGCCGTTGAAGAGATAGGCTAATTTTCAAAAGTCACTTGTGTTCGTTGGCTTGTATTTTCTTCGTCTTCAATCTTGAAATGTAGACCTTTCCTCGTATTAAATGAATGTTCAGCTTTTCAGGTTCTGACACGAGGTGCGAGTGTTTCCCATTGGTTTATTCCTTTTGCACGCTTCTCGGGATCGAGCACTTTAAGACATGGCGGCATGGAAGTATTACTTATTTAAGTAATGTTCGGACTTTTGTGCAACGGATTCTTTTCGATTAACTCCTCTTTGCAAATGCCTTTTCCCCAGGTGACTTGAGTCTATTCTAATGATTAAAAGACTCATCTCACACTTGATTGACTTTTTCATACGGTTGTATCACAGCTGATACTCCTTCAGTCGAGTCCTTGATCTTCTTTTCTTGGCCATGCTCGGTTGTTCCACAGTGGAGTATTCACTTCAATCTCGATTGACTTCGTGTATTCGCAGGCATAGCTAACTTGATTCAATTTGTTCAAATTATATATTACAATACAAATTACAAGGAAAATTAGGTGCCAACTTTCTAGTCTAAGTTTTACATGGCATTCATCAAAATATAAACAATAAATTTCCTAACAATTTCCCCCTTTTTGATGATGCCAAAACTTGAATTCATACAAACAAAATATAAACAGCAAAGATACATACATCCAATGTAGTAACAAGAAATGTATGCATAGAATCAATCTCTTTATTGATCATAACATTCTTGTCCTTTACACAACTGTTTGCAATGTGTATCAGAGCAATCAGAGCATACTTATATGTACGCAAATTACAGACGTCTATGCAAATATATATAAATTACAAATTTTTCATTGAATGTACAGAAGACTTACATGCATATGTATTTACAAAAGTAAAATACATGAAGGGGTTAGCAGCAACACTTCATCGCCTTCGTTGCCTCCTTCTTTCTTCTTCAGCTCTGTCTTCGTCAGCTCTCTTTCTTTTCTTTTCTTCTTCAGTTGCTTTCTTCTTTTCATATGCCTTCTTAGCATCTTCATCTTTTCTTTTTCTTTCTTGTCTCTCTTGCCACAGTTGAGTTTGCCTCTTATTTTCTTCTTCGATTCTTTTGACATATTCAGCATTTTTCCTCTCCACTTCCAGATAGACTACTTCACCGTATCCAGCCTAGTAGATCCTTCCCTTCTTGCTTGGATCTACATATTCAATATTTTTGGGTAGAGGTCTAGGTTTAAAGCCTCTACCTCCACCATTTCTTCCTCCTCCTCTGGGCGTATATTGTACCGGAGTCTTCTTCTTACCAAATGAGTGATCTAGTAGTCTCACGCCTATCGCTCCTTCGCACAGCTTCAGACCTTTCTCCCAGTACAAATTCCAGGCTTGGGCTATAGACATGTTTTTGAAGTATCCTTCGGACTCGAGCGTTTTGAACTCTTCAACTGATCTTGGCTCTTGTCCGTCATCTGGAATGGCATCTGTATCTTATTCTGTCGGAATGCCTCCGAATTGTTTCAACATTTCTTCAACACGGGTATCCGTTCTCTTGTCAAACTCCTCCATCTCTGCTTCTACAATTTTTCTCTTTTAAGACATAGGCACAGTCGAGTGTTGGAGCGGCGAGTCATCGGAAGTTTGCTTGATTATGCTAGTCATGACATGACCTTGCTTGAGGGTTTTGGCAAGAAGCATTAAGGTCACATCCTTTGACCTTTCTCCCTCAATAGCTTTTCCCTTCTCCTTCCTCTTCTCATCAGCTGTCTCTTTCTTCTTCTCAACAGTTGTCTCCTTCTTCTTCTCAATAGTTGTCTCCTTCAACATCTTCAAGTATTCCTCTTCCCCTTTTTGGCATCATCAAAGGAGAGAGGAACCCCTGGAAACATCCCAGCAAGCATGAAGTCCAGTCGGCTGATAGATGAATGGTCTCGCTGGAGTCGATGCGGAGTATGCTGTTCAAAATTCTGAGCGGGTGGCTTTGGACTCGGCTGCCACCAGTTTCATTTCAGCCATGAGAAGGCTGAATTTGGCATTCATATTCTCCTCAACGCGCAGAAGTTCTTTTCTGTGAAATTCACGCATCGGCTCCATCCATCTATGTTGTATGAGAGGCATGCATTCATCAATATTTTCCTGCATCCTCCGCTTCATGTCGGCATTATCAGCGCTCCAGAGCAGCATTTTGTTGTACAATGCTTTAAAATATCTAACTTGTTCGTACCACATTGTACTCTGCTGCTGACACCATTCCCTGATTCTGACCACTATCCCTCGCAAGTCTGCTGTGAGGTTGGCATCCCTGTTGTCCAACCGCATATCTAGTGAGGCCTGGTGCCGTTCAATCTTCTCAATCTCACCAAGGATTGTCTTGAAGACTTCACGTACCTCAGTTGTCACCTCGGTTTCAGCTGGAGGCCAAGCAGCATCAAAATCAAAATCTGCTGGAACAATTGAATCGGAGGGAATAACTGGATCAGCTCTTATGTTGAAGCGTCTCTACTCACGAGCTGTTTTTTCTTCAAGATCGAGCAGCTCAATCGAGAAAGGGAAAGTTTCTTCGAATGCATCATCACGTACATATGGTATTGATTCTTCAGTTGTTCGTGTCTGTGATGTGCCTGGTTGAGTCGAGCCTGCTATAGCTTTGGGAGCTGCGTGATGACTTCGGTCTCGGTGAGCCTTGTTGAGTAGATTGGCGGTGGCGATCGAGCCTCAACTCGTCTTAACACTTTGTCGGCCTCGATGAGATTCTCGCTAAATGAATTTGCTTGTCCTCAATCTTTTCAAATGTCATCGGAGGATGATTGAACCTGGGGTTAGGTTCATCATCGGTTAAACCTTTGACGAGCATCTTTGAATTTTGGCTTGCTCGTGCTTGGAAGAACATCCTCACCGAGTCCTTTGCGGCGGGGGTGGACTCGGCCGTCTTGAGCCTAGGAATGTTGTGTCCTGGATTATCCCGAGAATTATGAAGGACACCGATTTCCTCTTACGAGTCAACAATGATGACTTGAGGAATGCTCTTTTCTCCTTGATTGTTACCCGGGAAGTCTCAACCTCCCTTGGGCCTTCATTACCTCCTGCAGCCTCAATGGAGCAAGGCCTTGTACATTTCCTTCGATAGACATAGTTGTCTTACGATCTTACTGCGATGGCATCCACAGTGAGTCTCAACTTTTTGGATTGCACTTTCATTGCCCAGTGTTAACTCCCGGGCGGAGTCCATCATGTGCCTCGACGCAATGGCGGCGTCCTCGACCGCAAAGTTGTTGGCACTTCAGCTGGGACAGACTCAACTGTCCGAGCTTCATTAGTGACAACTTGCTGTTGTTCTTTTTCTTTTTCTTTCTCCACTTCGCCTCATTTCTTCATTGTGGAATCATCTGCAGCATCCTCCGACCTAGTTGCAGTGGAGTAAGTTTCCCCCTCACCGTGCGCAACAACCGGGTGCGATCGATGGTGGGGTCACTCTGCTCCGGACTCGGCTATTTCCATTGAGTGTTCGATCGTGGGGCGGTGGTAAGACACCTTCAACATAGGTTGGCTCAACTTGGGTGTCCAAGTTCCCAGTCTCATCGCCAAGTCCCTTGGATCCTTCCTCTGAGTGAACTGGGGATGTGGTTGCAGCAATAACTGTGGCAATCTGTTGTACCACTCCCAACGGATCAATTTCGGGAGAGATTTGGAGGACTCTCCTGGTCCTTCCATCATCCGTTGTTCATGCATCAATTTTGATTCCCTTGGGGGCTTGTTGCATGTCCAACTTCTCCTTTGCAGTAACATAATCCATGTCCTCATCACTTCCCGAGAGCATATCAATGTGAGGATGAGTATGGTCGCTGGTTCTAGTGAGAGGGCATATATTCACCTTTTCACGAGCTTCGGCTTCTTCTGCTAACCTTTCCTTTTCTTTCTTCTTGAAGATATGCAGGATATCCAAGCAGTTATCTTCATCAAGTGCCTGAAGCACGGTGGTCAATCCGTGGAATTTCATCAATTCTTTCTCTTCCTCAATGAATTCGGGCGTTCACACTGTACCCTCGAGCGACTCAGCTTCCATGCTCGCCATTCACGCAGACGACGCTGAATGTCGGGTACACAGAAGAAACAACAATCACATCATCATCTTCATCCTCTTCATGTCTTTCCGTTTCAGGGATGGACGGTAGTAAACTCTGCTGCTCTTCTCCTTGAAAGATCTCGTGGCGGTGGAGATACGATCCTTTCGAGGGGATTCTCATTGTCTCCGCCACTTCTTCATCCTCGGTTGTTATGTCCACGATTGGGTCTTGACCGTTGCCTCTGGCCGACTATTCTCAGCAGACTTGGTTGTTTCTTTAATAACTTCCTCGAGACCGCACTTCTTGCCAGCTCGAGATTTTCTCGAGTTGAGTGGCAGACTCAGTTGTTTTCTCAAGTTCTGAGAGCTTGGTGAGTCTTCTCCTTCTCTTGGTCCTCACCAGAGGAATTTCTGGTTCGGAGACTTCTTCTTGATTCCTTGGCGGCGGGGGAGCATTTTCTTTGACGAGGAGTCGCTTTTCCTACAAAGAACAGCGATCCTCTTCTTCGATGGCCTGAGAAGGTATTTGGGCTTCCTTCTCCACCTCGGTTCTTGTGGCGGGCGACTCGGCTGCGAGGACAGGGCGACTCACCGAGAGGCGGTCGTCTTTCTTCTTTGCTTTGCTAGAGGCGGCTTTTCTTCTTCGCACAGGGCAGGGGCGCTCTCTTCTTTGAAGGGGAGGAAGCGATTGTATCAACGGTCAGTTGATTCTCCTCACCGTATATGCCCTCTTGGCATAAGCTCTCTTCTCGGGCTCCGGACATGTTAGCCCTAAACATCTTCTTGTTTACATGGAAAGGCTTTCCATGTCTAAGGGGAATGCCCTTAACTTCCATCGGATGGCCAATAACTAGGCCATAGCCAAGTGATCCTCCAAAGGATCCGTCCTCCTTGATGGATTTGTTGCCAACATTCTCGCAGTCTGCGTAAATGAATTACGCCCCGATTGATCTTCTTTTCTTTCCATGATCGCACCCGTAGCGTCGGCTTGTTTTGGACGGTGATTGAAGCTGCAAAACTTCATGTCTACACTCTTGGCGACGATATCCATCAGTTTATGATAATCGTCCTTCAGCAGCTTCTTGTCAGCTGTGTAGACCACTTTCGCAGCACACTCGGGTTTGGCCATTTCCTTCCATGCAACAGCCAAGTTGACATCGGCTACATATATCTTCGGCATGCCTTCCGACGGCAGTAAACAGTGCTCCGCAAGGTCTTTAGCAGTGATTAATATGTCTTTGCGGTGGACGGAGGACTTAATCCCTTCGTCCTACACCTCAGCGTTAACATAAAACTGGGCAACTTCTTCATTGTATGTCATTTGATACTCCATTGTGAGAAAATGTTTGAGTCCAGATTTCTCGATTTTATCTGCTATTTTCTTCACAAGGGTTTCATCAAAACCCTGCTTTATCATCCCCTCAAAGTCCACAGTTGATCCTGTGTGGATTTGCCATGTGCTGGTGCCATTTTTAGTGAGTTTTACCGAACGAAACTTGGTAAACTGACTTGAGAACTTGTAGGGTTTTGAGAGAGAAAAGTTTGCTTTCTTTTGCTTGGGAAGATGAACAGTTTCAGAAAAAGTGAGAGAGAAAGTATTGAAAACCGTATATAAGGGTTATGAAAGGACGGGTTTTTGGATTTTGAAATTTGATCAAGACCAACGGCTCAGATTTAGCACTTCACATTGCATTTAATTTCTCGCATTTAATGCGGCAAGATTTATATCCAATCATATGCTTACTATGCACTTTTGACCGTACCTATCATTATTATCTTTGACGTCATCCTTAAAAACATTCATCCTCATTAAAAACGATTGCGTTTTTGCCACTTAGCTCATAAATGACTCGGCTTACTCCACAAATGACTCAACTCTTCTTCTCTCTTTTTGTATAGTGACTCGGTTTGTCACTAACTCGACTGGTGACCTTCCGATTCGGTGATTCACTTTGTCGATTCATGAAGTTTGTTCTATTTTCATCTTTTCACGTTCCATCTTTTCTCATTTAGTCTTCTGAGTGTCAACTCAGCTCAATTAACCCTAGCTCATGCTTAAGCTCTTCAAATCTTGATTCACATAAGGGTTTGGTGAATATGTCAGCTAACTATTTATCAGTTGAGATGTATTCCAAGGTGATGTCTTTCTTTTCAACATGATCTCTTATAAAATGATATTTGACATCAATGTGCTTTGTTCTTGAATGCAACACAGGATTCTGAGTGATTGCAATAGCACTTGTGTTATCACACATAATTGGAATCTCTTTTTCTTCAATTTCATAATCTCTCAGCTGTTGTCTCATCCATAAGACTTGGGCACAACAACGCGCCATGCCTATGTACTGCTCTTTGATTGTGGATGTTGCTATTGAGTTTTGCTTCTTGCTAAACCAGGAAACCAATCTGTTTCCAAGCATTTGACAAGTTCTTGAAGTACTCTTCCTGTCAACTCTACATCCAGCATAGTCAGAGTCTGAGTAACCAATAAGCTTGAATCCACCTTCCTTTGGATACCACAAGCCAACTTCTTGACATCCCTTGAAATATCTTAGGATTCTCTTAGCTGAAGTCATATGGCTTTCTTTTGGAGGAGATTAGAATCTTGCACATACACCTCGCAAAGGTGATGTCCGCCTGCTTTTTAAATAGAAGCGATGTATCTTGTTTGATCTCTGACTTTACCATCTGCGTCCATGTCCATCTTGACGATGTATTCATTGATATTTTCACGTAAAGACTTATCTTCCATACCAAATTTCTTCATTAAATCTCTCGTGTACTTTGTTTGATTTATGAAAGTTACATCCTTCGATGTTTTACTTGAAGTCCTAAGAAGAATGTCGCTCTCCCATCATGTACATTTCAAATTTGCCTTGCATGAGGTTTGAGAACTTATCACACAACTATTTGTTTGTGGATCCAAAATGATATCATCCATATATATTTGAACAAGCGATACTCTCTCCATCTTAAATTAAAGAAGAGTGTTACATTCCACTTTGCCTTTGGTGAATCCATTGTCGGTTAGAAATTAAGACAATGTGTCATACCATGCTTCGGTGCTTGTTTCAATCCATATAGAGCTTTCTTGAGCTTGTACACCTTATCTCCAATGGTCTTCTCGCTCAAAGCCTGGAGGTTGCTCAACATAGACTTCTTCTTCCAACAATCCATTTAAAAATGCACTTTTCACATCCATTTGATATACAATGAAGTTCTTGTGTGCGGATAGGCAAGAAACATTCTTATTGCTTCTAGTCTTTTAACAGGCAAATGTTTCATCAAAATCTATTCCCTCTTCTTGGCAATACCCTTTGGCTACCAATCTTGCCTTGTTTCTTACCACAGATCCTTCCTCATTCATCTTGTTTCTGAAGACCCATTTTGTGTCAATAACATTTTGATGGGTTGATCTCTGCCCTAATTCCCATACTTTGTTTCTTTCAAATTGATTCAGCTCTTCTTGCATGGCTTGAAACCAATGTGTGTCATCCAATGCTTGTAACACATCTTTTGGCTCTATTTGGGAATAAAACAAGTGAACATTGCTTCTTGCTGAGCTCTGGATCTGGTTCTCACACCATCTCTTGCATCTCCAGTGACAAGCTCTGGTGGATGGTCTCTCAGCCATCTCACATCAGGTTGAAGCAAATCAACCGGGTTCAAATTGTCTCGCATTGTGTTGTCTTGAGCTCGTTCATTATCATTCACTGCGCAGGTTTTCCAAATGTCTTTGAGACTCAGCGAGTCTCATCTACAAAACTTTTATTTCTTTGCTCGGCTTGACTTCAACATAGATACTCTTACTCGCATAGTTGGTTGATTCAAATGATCAGCTAACTCTTCAATATATTTTCCATTCACATTAGGCTCATCAAAACCACATGAATATATTCTTCTGACCATAGTCCTCTTGTTCAAGACTTTATAGGCTTTACTTTCATTGAGTATCCTAAAAAGATACCTTCATCAGCTTTAGCATCAAAAGCACTTTAGATTATCCTTGCCATTGTTGTGGATAAAGTATTTACATCCCAATATTTTAAAACACCCAAAATTTGGCCTTCTCCCCGTCCATATTTCATAGGGAGTCTTTGTCGATTGTCTAGTAATCATGCATCTATTATGAGTATAGCATGCAATGTTGATGGCTTCATCCCACAATCTCTTAGGCAATCCTGCTTGAGCTAACATGATCCTCGCAGCTTCCTTGAGAGTTTTGTTTCTTCTTTCTTTCTCCATTCTCACGTGGAGTCCTTGCAGAGATAATTCATGAGCAATATCATTTTCAACACAATACTGAGTTATTATCCCATTGACAAACTCAGTTCCCCTATCAGACCTTATTTTAGTAATGGTTTGGCTCTTCTCATTTTGAACTCGTCTCATCAGCTGAGGTAACTTTTGCAAGGTTTCCTTCTTTTTGCATATAAAGATTGTCCATGTATATCTTGAATAATCATCCACCACCACTAAAGTGTATTTCTTTCCACTTATACTAGGTTTGTTCAACAGACCAAATAAATCCATATGCAAATGATGTAATATTCTTGTTGAAAATGGACTAGACTTCTCTTTGAATGATGATTTATCCGCTTTCCCATCCGGCATGCATCACAAACACTTTCCTTCTTGTACACCGAGTCCGCGGTTCTTCTTCAAGATGACTCCTTGCAAGCTTGTTGATTGTCTTGAAGTTCGGATGACTCGACTTTTTGTGCCACAACCAACTTGATTTGGTCATCTTTTTGCTAACGACAAGTGCTTGGTGTGCAATCGACTCTACCACATACATGTTCTTTTGTCGGATCCGTGCAATACTATTTCATTTGATTCGATGTCTTTAATTTGGCACACTCCCATAGTGAATCCAACATTATAGCCGCTTTGTCACGAGTTGGGCGATGCTTAACAGGTTGGAGTTAAGGCCTTCAACATATGCAACATCCGTGATTTCTAATCCATTTTTCTTGATGGATCCAAAGGCCTCTTATTTTCCCGAGCTTCATTTCCTCCAAATATGACTTTTTGCGCCTCTAATCTCCTTGAATTTTGACAAATTTTTCTTGTTTCTGTTATGTAATATGCGGGAACCCACTATCCATGTACCAGGTTCCTTGGCACTTTCGGTTGTTCCTTGAACCCGCAATCAAGGAAATTAGTTTTTAGGTACCCATGCTTGTCCGGATCCCGAGGGATTAGTATTGTAAGATGATCCAACCAACCTTTAGGTTCATACAACTATCTCTTTTGTTTGTATGCCTATGTATGTATTTTAGCAATTGCCTTCTTGGGATAGTTGTGATATTTCCGAGTGTAGTGCACGGGTGCATATGGTGCCGATGATAGCTCTTTTGCCATTGGAATGACCTTTCTTTGAGTTCTAGGCCTTTGCCATTTGGGCTTATATTCCATAGGTCTTTCTGATATTTCATATTATTCCAATCAGCTTGGCTTGGGTAGTTTCTACCATTCCCATCATATGTGTTTCTTTGATAAAACTTCGGAGGTTTTTGGTAGCTCTGTTTATTCTTCACAGAGTACTTCCTATTTGGAGTTTGCTAAGGAACTTTGCTGGATTTCTTCTCAGTTGTCCTCTCAGCATACTCAACTGGTTGTTTTCCTTTTCCTTTATATCCAAGGTCAGTTTGTTTGTGATTGTGCTTTGGAGTGAATGTGGGTGTAACATTTGGTGTCTTGGATTTTTGAGATGCTTCATTACTTGAAGATCCTTTTTTTAAAATCACTCGGGAGTTTGACTGTGCACAAAGGAATTGAATCATATGTCTGTCTTATCTCCACACTCTTTTTGGCTCATAATAAGGTCATCCAATGATTTGGATACCTTTGTAAATGATTCAATCACATTTTTGAGATCATTTCCCCTCTTTTCTATAGCATGACTATCTCTGCTTTAGTTTAGCATTTTCGACCTTGACTCTTTGTTCTCATCGGTATGTGACTTAGAGTACTCGGCTCCTTAGTCACCGTGAGTTTTGGCTTTTTAATTTGGTTTTTTTTTCTCGTTTAATAGTGTGTATGAGGATTTAATGTGCTCAAAGTCTTTCATCATTTTGCCTAATGAATCATAAAAATCAGAGTGGGTGATGAAGTGTGTGTGTGTGTGTGTGTGTCACAATCACTATCACTAGAATCGAGTGAGATGAGTTAGAGTGTACCTCATCTTCTTGGTCGTCGTTGATCTTGTTCTTTAGCCATTAGACAGATCATTGCTTCTTCTTCGAATCACTTGAGTAGTCGACTTCACTATTCTCTCGAGTTTGTCGCTTCTTTCGACTTAGTTGTCTCATCGGTCTCGGCCCAACATAGCCTTTTTCTTTTCCCTGTCTTCTTTCTCTGAAGACTCTTCTTTCTTCTTCATTCCTGTATTTATTGACTCACGGGTATGAACAATAATAGCAAAGTGTCCTGGTTGTCTACAATTCCAACACAGGTTCTCAGCTCTTTGATCAGCTCTTTCCGTTCTTGGGTTATCAGCTCTCTGATATTCAACCTTTTGATGCTCAGCTCTCTTGGGTGGCCTATCTTCCCTTGACTTGGAAGGAGCTGAATGTCTCCTGGAGGATTCGCCTTTGTCTCTTTTGTAGTTCTTGTTGAATAATTTGTTGAATCTTTTAACCGTTAGGGCAATTTCCTCCTGGTCAATGGCTTCCTTGATCTCAACTCTCTTCCCATCCTTGACTATAAGTGCAATTGTTTTCGAATGACAAAATTGTCTCCTCTTGATCTTTTCTTCTCAGCTCAAATTCATAAGCTTTGAGGTTTGAGAATAGCTCATGATTAGATATTTTTTGATAGGTCCATCGAGTGCCTTAAAGCCATCGTCTTCATTTCCCATTCAGCTGGGACATGATCTTCATACACATCTCCTTTTGTGTGTATTATTCATTTCCAAGACCGAGAGCTCATTTGTAATTTAAGTGAATCGGCATCCAAATTGATCCATTGTCTCACTCCGCAAGCATTTTAAAGTTTTCAAACTTTTGAACAACAATGATAATTTGTTTTCTTTAATTTGTTCGATCCTTCACAAATTAAAGTTAGTTTATCCGATTTCTTTTGTTGTTTTGCATGACTTGACTTTATTGAACATTGCTTTGTCCAGTCTTGTGGAGAATATCCTTGGCCATATTGTCCAAGTTGTATCTCTTTCTGTCATCATTGGTCCATTCAAATCTTGGTTTTTCAACTAAGGATGGTCTTGCCTCGACCCACAACTTCTTCTCCTTCACCAAATCTCCTTCGGTTGTGTTCACTTTCAATATTTGCGATGGCCCATCCTCTATCACTAGCCACATTTCTTCATGTAAAGCGATAGATGAGCACGCATACGAATTTTCTAGTCATCAAACTCCTCAATAGTGCATATAGGAATGCGTGTCAAATTTGCTTCCATGATAATAACTTTCTTTGAATAAAAGAGATGATTTTTGAAAGAGCAAGATTTTAAAAAATTATTTGAAAGGTTGGAGATCTAGTTCAAGAACTGGTCGGAAGGCTCAATAAATCAACCGCTCGATACCACTTGTAGGTCCCCGAGGGTGTGAGTAAGGTTTAGAAGGGGGTTTGAATAAACCTTACCAACTTTTTGATTTTAGTCTTTTAAAATATTACGAGTTAATTACACAACTAAGTCCTTGAGGGACAACTAAGTTAGTTAATCAACAAAGTTAGCCACTCAACGACTCGAAAGAGTCATTGTTGATAGAATAACTCAACCTGTTTAGACTAAACCTTAACTTGGTTGTGATGAGTTTTTCATTGAAGAAGACTTAACACCCTTGAATTTGATTTAACTTTTTTTTAACCACTTGGTTTTAGCACTTTGTTATTTATCGGTTGGATAGCAAATTATCGCCAGATATAAAGTATGTGTGCATGAATGTAAATATCTTTGAAAATGTAAATGACACGAGTAAATTTTATAGAGGTTCAAGATGGGGTAATTCTTCTACTCCTCTCTTCTCCAACTCCCGGAGGAATCCACTAAGTAATGATTAGAGTACAAAGTGGTTATCGATCCAGAGACAAGTCCCGATCACACAAATTGACTTGCTCCTTGGACTCGATCCCCGAGATGCCTTGGTCACACAAATGGCTTCTCGTCCGACTCAAACTTCTTCACAGAGCAGCTACTACCTTGCTACTTCTTACTTTTTCTCAAGCTTCTTGGATTTGATCATGAATCCCTCAAATAACTTGAGATTGGTTCGACCTTGAACCTTCCTACAATCCTCCTTGGAAAGTAGACCGCTTTTGATTCTTCAAAAGTTTCCTCTTCAACAGTTTGAAGTTGTCTTTCCTCCACGAACTTAGTGTTGGATCGATTTTCTTGAGATTTAGGCTTGAGGATTTTGCTTGAATAACTTGAGAATATTTTTGCAGGTTCTGATATGAATGTTGCTTGTTATCTCGGTGTGCAAGGTTCTTTTTTTTTTTCAAAGTGATTCTTCACCTTTTATAGTGAACTTTTCAAAAATTTGCCCGTTGAAGAGATAGGTGATTTTCAAAAGTCATTTGTGTTCGCTGGCTTGTCTTTTCTTGGTCTTCAATCTTGAAATGTAGACCTTTCCTCGTATTAAATGAATGTTCGATTTTTCGAGTTCGACACGAGGTGCGGTGCTTCCCATCGTTTATTCCTTTTGCACGCTTCGGGATCGAGCACTTTAAGACATGGCGGATGAAAGTATTACTTATTTAAGTAATGTTCTTGACTTTTGTGCAACTGGATTCTTTTCGCTTAACTCCTCTTTGCCGCATTTTCCCCATGTGGCTTGAGTCTATTCTAATGATTCAAAGACTCATCCGTCACTTCAACTTATGACATGGCTACTTGAGTTGACTTGACGACTCTTCATACAACAGTTTGTATCACGCTTGATACTCCTTCATCGAGTTATTGATCTTCTTTATTGGCCATACTCGGCTATTCCGCAATGCGAGTCTTCACTTCACCCTTCTTGATTTGACTTCTTGTATTCGCAGACATAGCTAACTTGATTCAAATTGTTCACCTATCTATCTATTACAATACAAATTACAAGGAAAATGGGGTGCCGACTTTCTAGTCTAAGATTTACATGGCATTCATCAAAATCTAAACAATAAATTTCCTAGCAATATATATATATATATGCTTTTATCTATTTCTATTTAAAAATATATATTAATAGTAACCATTAATATATACATACATATATATATATATTTAAGTCAATTTATCAAAATAAATAATGAAATTTTTCGGATAGTTATACGATGATTTTTAGTTGCCTAAAACTAAAATTATATATATAAATTAAATATATTATTATTGCATCGGAAAAAAACATCTTTCATGTTGAAGTATGAATTCTAGCTATTAACTTATTTATAGAGTTTTGGAAAAAAATAAAGTAGAAATTAAAAGGAATTTTATTACCCAAATTTTATGTTTAATAAAATTGTAATAATTTGTTAATTTGTTATAATACATTTTGAAAATATTCTTTTTTGTCAAATTAGGAATTTTATTAAACCAAGCATTACTTCATAAGTCTTGAAAAACAAAATTTTGAATAAACAAAACAAAAATAACTATACAAAAAATTTACATTCGGAAATGTTAAAAATATTTAATAAAAACTTTTTGAATTATGTCACATTTTGAATGTTATAATTTTGTCTTTAATTTTTTAACTTAAATGGCTGTAAGTTATTTAATTTTAGTAATTAACTTATTAATATATTTCATATTAATTATTACTATTAAATATATTTTTGAACAAAAATAGATAAAACATATAAATTATGGTTTATTATTATTAATGTTTTTGAAGTGAGGTGATAGCATTGAAATTGCAAAAAGTTTAGTTGACAAAGTAACAATTTATGTAGAGTTTGGGTTGCAAAATGCAATAATTTTGATAACTCAGTAGATGACTTGACTATTTTCCCCTTACGTGACTAATGGCATCTCGGTGGAATATTCACCGCCGAGTTTACGATGTTGCAATTTAAACAATCTATGAAAGTTTGGGTGGTGTGTTAAAACAAAATAATTGTTTGATATCAAACTCGCGAAATGGTCATAGTAGAGGTTGAAAAATAAATTTTCCTTTAACAATTTATACTATATTAATTTTTATTTTATTTTATTTTTAAGTTTTTCTCAAAAATTATATAATTTTTGGAATAATTTATTGAGAATTTTCATACAAAAGGTATTGTCATCTATAGAATAATTAAGTATTTATATTGATATTTGTATTAATTATGCATCTTACATAAAAAAAATGTTGCATAATCAAATTATTATCTAATTATCCGAATATTACTAGGGTTTACGAACTCTTATAATAGTCAAATTATTGTTGAGTTATCTCTCTTACAAGTATAAACAAGGGTCATTCTCGATGAGTTAACTATTCTCAATAATGATTTTCAAATTTTAACAAATTTTGCCCCAATGCTAAATACGGAAAAATTCCTAAAACCTAAATTTGCATGTGCTTATCTATCATATTCATTCGCAACTAAATATTCGCGCAATACTTCTCAAAATTATCAAAAAGAAAGGTAAATTTAGTCGGAGAATTATGGATGTAGGCCTGAAGCCTGATGAGAGCAATCAAGTTGGATCCGGGTTGTAGAAATTGTAAGCAGATATGAGAGAGCTCAAGGCGAAGGCAACCAAAGACAAGGATGACATTGCAATTGATGCAGTGACCATCAATGTGAACTCATCTTTGCTCCATTTCAAAATCCAGTCAGTAACCCTCATAGCAGCCAATGATGATGTTGACATTAGAAGATAAGCCACAATCTGCAACAATTTTTTTTTCTCACTAAATTGCTATAAAATAAACCAGAAATCACAATCTAATATAACTTGTTATATATTCGTTACACCATCAAATCAAAACACAATGTAAACTACAAATAATAACGTAAAAACAAGTCATAGTTCAACATGCAAAATACAATAATATGCAGCGTCTAAGAATGACTAGCACCACTAGGAGGATCACTAGGGGCAATTGACTGTGGCGTCGTAGCTCGTCCATCATCATGCGCACATGTGCCCGCATTTGCTACATCTCCGTTCGCATCTCTTCCATCTCTGCTGTAACTCTATTGGCACCTCTCTCGCTAATGGTGTCGCGATCTCACGCGTGAACTCGTGGATGATGGTGGCACTAGTGCGTGTCGGTATAAATGCGGCCCGCTTTGGCCCCGAGGCCATAAATTCGCTAGTGCATCCATGTACAGCTGGGACATGTCCACATCTAGGGGCTCATCCGACTCCTCGGCTCCTTGCGTAGCAACAACTACACGTGTTTGTACATCCTCCTACAAGAAATCAATTAAAAATATTTTCTTTAGAAAAAAAAACATCCGTTAAAAAAATTGAAAAAAATATGAATTATACTATTAAAACAATTTTTGATATCACTTACAACAACTTTTCTTCGGACCTCTCGTCCACCAATTGGCCATTTTTTTGTATGAATATGCGTAAAAACTCAAACTCGCTTAAGCGGGGGCCCATACTTTTTTTCTACATCCACAAAATAAACAAATGAGTTATATATATTTTATTTTTTAAAATCTATAACTAACAGATTGAAATTTAACAAAATAATTAAATCTAAAGTCATTACCGGATCATGATAGTGCTCAATGGAGAAGTGAGATCCTTCATATGGCGAGAGCAACCACTACTCGGTCTCCCCACCTCACGCATCATATTGTTAGACTGTTGTTGAGATTTAACTTTAACTTCGTATATTCCAATACGCCAAGCTCGTTCGGACATATAATATGGCCTTTGTGGGCGCTTCGCTTCAAGTTATGCACCACATCTCTGTAGCGTGATCCATGAAAGTGTCATGCACCTGTCTATTTATGGTTGGATCCCACCTATAATACTTATGCAAACATATGAAATAATTAATGAACATTTAATCGGCAACAATACTCTTAAAAAATGCAACATATGCGTTTTGTCAGATTACTCAGTTTCAACCAAAAGTGCAAAGACACTATAGAATCACAAAATTAGACATTTTGAGGTTAAATTAAAACTAAACAGAACCAAATTGCTCTGTCAAAATTATATACTTATGTTGGATTTTATTGTAGAGAATGAGTAAGAGTGAATATTGTAGTTTTAAGTTGTTTTGCATTATTTGCTAACTGGGGTTGAAGTATGTTTGCATTTTCAAAACCAAATTTCACTTTTCAGTTTTTAACACCAAAACCGCAGACACGGTGTGATAGAAACAAACTAAAAGGCAGTGGACCATAGAAATCACCTTTTTTGGCTTTTTAACACTTTTTTATTTACTAGTAAAATACACGTCGTCGTTGCACGTGGCCCATATAATTTTACTAATTTATTTAATATTAAGTAATTAATTTAATTTTAATTTTAATTTTATTCATGTTTTACAATGTAGTTTAACAATTTAGTTTGACTTGAAGGGAATCTGCAAGATTAAAAATACAAAGTGAAAGAATTGATGTGGACCCCAAAAGTGCAAATACTATTGTGAAAGAATTTAATGGAAATTGTTTCTTATACTTTGTAGAGTGGTTGCATCACTGATCTCACTAACATTTTCAATTGTTGCACTTCGATTTTTTTTTTTTTGGGAAATTATATAAAATACCTTTTTTGGTAAACATACCATAAAATACGTTCATATGACTTTTGTATCTATTTTTCCATTTTGAACCTACTTTTTTTTACGCTCTTGCATATTTTTTGATTATTTTTACTTTTTTTCATTTTTTTGTTCATGTATTGTTTTATATGTTATATATGTTGTTTCGATGTTGTTTAAATTTGCTTCTTTGTTGTTTCTTTGTTGTTTCGATATTTCAAAACAACTTTTACCTATTTTTATGTTGTTTTTCTTTTCATGTATTATTTTGTACATTGTTTCTATTGTTTTGGTGTTGTTCTATAATATTTTTAATGTTCTAATAATTTTCTTTTGTTGTTTTCATGTAGTGTCCAATGTGTAAATACAATTTTTAGCTATTTTTAAGCTCTTTTTATTCATGTGGTGTTTAATCTTGAAACAACAACGTAAAAAGTCCGAAAAGTTTGGCGGAAACGTAAATTTGGGGAAAATAGTTGGGAGCGTAAAAGGATGACATTGTCTCCAAAAAGTGGGGCAAATCGTGTCAAAAACCTTTTTTTCTTAATCATATCATTTTCAAATGTCATATGCATTTTTGCTCGAGCCTCGCTTTTTTTTTAATCATATCATTTTCAAATGTCATATGCATTTTTGCTTGAGCGTGATTTACCGATTGATAGATGTAGTTATTGTTTTTCTCTTTTTGCCTTCTTCAAAGTGGAGTGAAATTTATTCTCAAATAAAAAAAAGTGGACTGAAAGTTTAGCTAATAATGCACTCACGGGAAAATATAATATAGAGTCTAAGTAGGGTGACAATTTTTGACACGACATGAAAACGATATAAAAACAAATGCGGTTAGTGTTTAGCCTTATCGTGTTCGTGTTCTTATCGTGTCAACACGATAAGGACACGAAAATTTTGTGTCGTGTTCGTGTTTTTACGTGTTTACACGATAAGGACACGATAATGACATGTTTACATGTTAGTAACACGATAATGACATGACACGAGCAATGACATGACACGAGCAATGACATGTTTACCTGTTAGTGACACGATAACCTGGTATTTTGTATGTTTATATCGTGTAATACCGTAATATCGTGTATTAACATATAAATCATTTTTTTGTTTTTGACTTATCGTGATGTGTCGTGTCGACAAGAAAATTTTCGTGTTCGTGTTCGTGTCGGAGCATATCCTTATCGTGTCGTGTTCGTGTGTGTCCTTATCGTGTCGGTCGTCGTTATCGTGGTCGACACAAAACATGACACGATAACATGATTTGCCACCCCTAAGTCTAAGCACTTATGTAGTAAATTGTGCTCCCGACAATCCGAAAACCAAATAGAGAAGAGATAGACTTACAATTTTAATATAGGTGAAAATAAAAAATCTCTGTTAACAATGCAAGAAGGTACTAAAATTTGCACACAAGAAATCCTCTTCAGAGTGTTAAATGTCAATTTTGTTTCTAGAAAATTCACCTATTTTCCCTTCTATTTTTTTAAATAAATTGGGAATACTTGGTTGGAGGGGAAGGGATAAATTTCAAAGAAACCGAAAGATATAGGGTTCGAACCCCTGTTAACACCCTTACAAAGGGTGAGCGATACCACTTGAGTTATAAGCTCTTCAAATCTAGTCAACACCCTTACAAGGGTGAACGATACCACTTAAACTACAAACTCTTTGGTTTTTTTCCCTTCTATTTTTTAAACAAAGAAAAATAACTAATCTTTATCTTATTTTATCTTTCACAATAAAATAGAAAGGGCCTTTCTTTATGTTGTTGAATTTCAAGAACAACACTTGATTGTAGAAGAGATTATCACATATTAATATTGGTACCATATGATTAACCTGCATACATGATTCAAAGTGGTTCACTAAAATACTTACATTGTGGCCTAAATCATGATACAAAGGTAAGAGAAAAAGACTGTGTGTCACATTAAGAGAAATTGAAGCTCGGAAAATTTGATGAATTTAATGAGCCTAAAGCAAAGAAAACATAGAGAAAAATTAGCAAAACACGTCATACTTGAGAGAAAAATCGACAATCGAGTCAACATTTAGTAGAAAAGAAAAGAGAAACATTTTACATCCCTATAATATTAGTCAATAGCGGAGAATATGTACTAACACCATCAAGTGAGAATATGATATTATAGTCGAAGCGATCTTTTGAACTACCCAATCACTATGATTGCTTTTTAAACTCGTAGAAGCCCGATAAGAGTAAAAGATAAAATTTGGTTAGAGTAAAATCCCTTTGGGATTTATTTTCCTTAAATCTTTTTGTCTTACAACATACCACTCATCTTGTCTAGTGCTTTAAGGGTATAATTCAAAGGAAGGTTCACAATATCAGCAATAGAAGAAACAATGTTTGACCCATATTCACAATTTTTTGAGAAAAGTATGTTTTTACAATAAGCCCAAGGCATATGCGAGCAATTGTGACAATGGTATATCGGTCAAGAATTAAACTTTAGAACTTCAAGCACAAGAACAATATTTAGCAATTGTGACAACAATATAACAATCTACCACGAAACTTTAAGTTACACAAAAATAACATTTCATGCATGTTCAAGATGGATGGTTGCAAAGTGGTTTAAAGTGCTAAGTCAAGTGCAAATAAAGCGGCGGGTTCAATACAAGACCACGAGAGAACATGTTGCAACTACTTTGTACATAAATCATTTAAAGTTGCAACCAAATATTATAACAAATAGAAATGCATCTCACAAAAGGATCATAAAATGTAGAAATGGAACCAAGTATTACCGTGGAACACCTATATTATAAGTCAACTGTTTAGAATGACGACAAAGTACAATTCCCCTACAAATAATACTAATCTCGGTGTAATCGAGATCACATATGCACTTGGATCTTCAAATTCTGGGATACTTGTGCTTCGGTTCATCATCGAAGGAGAGTTATTACAATGCTTCATATAAGAGTCTCGTGTCCTTTGTCTCAATAGTCGCTTTTTGGTAGATCAACTGAAACTTCATTGGAATTCCGAGGGCGTCAACCATCTTGGCAACAATGGAAAACCATTACAGGGGATAGCCACCAAAGCAAAGCATCTGCTAGTTTGAATAAGGAATCTAATGGAAGAGAATGAAAGTGTATATCTTTGAATTACGTTACATTTCCATTTGAATTAAGTTGGAGACAATAACACTATCATGAATATATTCGGATATCATGAATAAATAATTTGAAAAATTGGTACACCTCTCAAGGTCCAAATATAATGTAAACAAAGCACTCGAAAAAAAAACACTATAACTTCCCACAACCCTTTGACATACATGGCAATAAGAACATTTGGTGGCATTTTAATTATAAAAAATGAGCTACTGAGTCGCTATTTAAGAACATGGACAAAATTAAGTAAACAAAAATTTGGAGGACAAGTACTGTCTAAGATTTTCCAACATACTTTGAATGACATCCCTAGAAGGAGTCATTAACAAAGTCGCCATTCATAAGAAAGAAAAGAGCAAAAGAGTACATCCATATAATATTTGCCAATAATGGAGAATATGAACTATCAAGGGAAGAAGTAATACCACCAAGCGAAAATATAATATTATAGTGAAGCAAGATTTTGGACTACCTAATCAATACGATTTTTGGTCCAAACTCGGAGAAGCCCGATAATGAAAAAAAAAAGATAAGAATTTGGTGAGACTAAAATCTAGTGTGTGCCATTGTCACTGGAAAGAATGAAACTGAAAATAGTAATTCAATTAAAGTGTGTGTGTGTGTGTATATATATACATATGTGTGTGTGAAAGACAATGAAAAATAGTTTTAGGTTTTAATTTCGTCTTTTGAAAGCCAAACATCACAACTATTTCAGCATAAATCCATAAACGTTCTCTTGCTCCAAGAAAAACCAAATCCTATATCTAACATCGAAAAAAAGAACAACATATCTTTTTTACATGCTATTGTTCGAGATTAAAAAAATGCTATAGTTCCATTCATGAATCTCAAGAACAGACATAGTTACAAACTAAGAAGTCGTAACTAAGAAGCAGCAGCCATTTTGTTAGTCTAAATCCTTGAAATTTGATGCCTGTATTTGTTAGCTCTTGATAGTGCGTGAGCGTCCTTGTTTTTTAAATTGAAAATATCATATATCCAGCACACAAAACACAACATCTTATCATTTAATTTTAACATACTATTGTTCCATTGATGCATATGAAGAGATGTTTCTGTTATTTCTCCTCCCCCTTAGTCATGGTTCATTAAATTTTTCATTATATAAAATACTTCATAATGAACTTTATTTGCCACTCAAAAAAGAAGCAAGAAATTAAGACATACAATCAAGACAATTATCATATTGATATTACTGATAAACATGAGCAACAACAGTTCGATTCTCTCTAATAATGAATTATAAGACAAAAATAAAGAAAGAAAAAGACTGAACATCTATCACTCAAAAAGAAGAAACATATGTGTTTGAAAAAAAAATCCACATACTCCACCACCACAATTACAATCAAATATTATCTCAACTCTAAAATCCCTCCACGAAAACCACAGCGCTTCATTGATATTTTACACTTCCAAGAAAACTCTCGAGCGGACTAAGAAAGAAGTGTTAGAAAGGAAACCACAAGTTGATAAACAAATTGCAGGTTGGATGGGGAATCTTTTATCTGCAAACTGATATTGAATGATATATGGACTTTTTCTTTCCCTTGCTTGTTGTGTTATTTTAGAATGTTGCATAGAGAAACGTTTAATGTACTTACTCACGTCAACCATCAACGAAGTGATTGCCTACTACTCTAAAACTTCATAAAACCAACTTATTTTTAATATTTTTTTAATACATTGGAAATTATATTTTGTATGTCCAGTGACTTCATTGGCTCAAAGGCGCCATCAATATCCATCAAAAAATAAAACAAAAATAAAACAAAAACGAAAAACAAAAAAAAAAAAACAAAAAAAGGGAACATGATGAGAAAGAATGAAAAAAGAGATGATCTCATTTCCCATTAGCTACAAATTTAAGTCTGAAAGTTGGAAATGTTTCAAGTCTGAAGGTCCAGAAATATTAATTAAATTATCAATAAAAAAGAATAAAGAAATGTAAATGATAGAGCTTATAAAGTGGTCAAAGTTGTTAATGAAAAAATATAAGTGAAACGTTACAAAAATTATAGTTCTAGATACCAAAACTGGGGGACCAAGCTGTATGAGATAAAGGGATGTGAAGTTTTCGGAATAAATCAAGTGATGTTTCTGTATATAGGGCAAAGTCTTATTTTATACATCAACAATGCACAAGAATAATCCATTAATAGACCAATAACCCATCCTTCACCCTGCATACGCAAACTAATTCTACTAACAGTTAAGAAATTGCTTAAATATCAAAACTTTTTCCACAAAATCATAAATGCATGCCAATACAACATAAATCTAGCCCTCATAATTCATCAATTATTGTATACATGGAAGTCACCTTTCATCCTAGTAAGTATTAACACCTATCCCCCAGTAAACTACATCTTTTAGAAAAAAATCAAGCATATATGACAAACACAAGAAAATAAATCTCCAATAAAAAATGCCTTGGTTTTAAGAAAAATTCAAGAATACATACATGACAAAGAAAATATATATAAACCTCCAATGAGAATCATTGGATGCAACAAGAACACTTAAACAAGCACACGATTTTAAACTTATACCGACAAAGCAAGATTTAACTTTGCCGGAAAGCCGAGGAGTCAACATCAATGAGGCTGCCAATTCTATTCAGAATTTGTGGTTATGTTTCTGATTTCTAAATTAAAAATTATCACCTTAGTGTAATTATTTGAAGGCCGAGAGAAAGAGAAAGTAAAATAATGGTGAAAACGAAAAAAGCAGTCAATAAAGAAAAAGAAGCATACCGATAAAGAAAAATAAGACATTGGGAAGTAAATTGAAGTCTCAAGAAACGGAAAAATAAACCCGTTGAGAAACCCACAACTTTGGGTTCGCATTCGAAAAAATGTTCTCGTTCCACCTTTTTCGTCGTTTCCGAGGTGGGAGAGTTATCTCAACCGGCCCAATAATCCGATTTCTCTTGAAATGATTTTACATGAAATAAACATGATTCAAATTCATTACAAGAACATCAACGCATATATCTCACAACTTTTTCTTGAATATCAAAAAGTAGTAATAATCGCATGAATTGATCAAAAAGCATCATCTAAACACCGTATATGCCACAAAGTAAAAACTAACAATATAATTGTTTTCATTATCGAACTTAATTTTCTAGCCACCATTTGTATACTTCACATAAAAAAATGCAAACAAAGCAAAGATATTTTGGAAATCCTTAAAAAAGGATATAGGGAGACACTTACTGATGACGGAAGGGTTATAATTTTCATTTCTAGCCTTAACATTCGTGAATGATTCAGCCGACAGTCAGCCTCTGCTCGCTCTCCCCCAATCTCTGCATATTCTTTTTCATCTTCTTCTCGATCTTGATGAAATCTTGCCCGCCCATTTTTTTGCCTTGATCATAGAAATTCCTTCACCTTTCGTCATTGTGCTACGATTAATTCAATATTCAAGTCTAATTTCAAAACCCTAAGTGAAGAAGCAAGCCCGATTGCAATAATCGAAATGGGTTTTTTTTTTTTTTTTGTTTGATCCATAAAGGGGATTTTGGGGCAACTTCTTTATCCCTTCGTTTTATAGGAGTTCTCCAACAAACTAAGCCCTAATATATGCACAAAATTTCACATTTGGAAACAAAACCAAGAAAGAGTAGGAGAAAAATATATAGGTGAGATGGCTTTTGAGATTCCTATTCACACCGATTGCTGACCATCATCTAAGAATAAATGAATCAAATGCCTTTCGGTTTTCTTATACCTTTTCTTATTCTTAAATAATTCTTAAAACTGCAATTTTACTTTAGGCCTCATTTACTTTTATTTTTATTGATTATTATTATTATTATTAAAATATAGGGAGTTAAATAAATGTGAAATGCCCTTCCAGTTTCTTAATAATTCTTAACTGTAATTATTATAGGGAGTTAAATGAATGTGAGAAACCTGTGAAATCCCATTCCAGCTTTCCTTAATTGTTCTTAACATCCTGTAATTACTTTTTAGACCTCATTTATTAATTAAATAAAATAATTAAATATAGGGATATTTTTGTCTAATTATATTTTTATAGAAATATTCATCCTTTTAGGGATGTTAGGGATAGGGATTAGGGATTAGGAATTAGGGATAGGGATGGATAGGGATATGAAAACTCAGCAAAAAATCTGAAACCCAAACTCAAATCTCTCTTTCCTTCTTTCTATTTTCTGAACCAAGAAAATCAAAACAAACACACACACCCCATGAAAACCAAGTTAACATCATCATCATCCCACCACTCCATTAATTCACACTGCACGACTCCAACATTCTCATAAAGATCATAGCTTTTTCACTCCTCTGTTTCACTCTTTTCTTTCTATTCAAGCATTCGGGTAATTGGCAACTTGCACCCCGAAAATACACCTAATTTGCACTATGCACCCTAAAATTGGGTTTTTGGCATTTTGCACCATTAAATTAGCTATTTCTTTGCACTATGCACCCTAAAGCAATTTTGAGTGCAATTTTCAGATTTTAGGGATTTTGGCAAGGGTATTTTGGTCATGTCAACAATAAACTATATCATCTCTATTTTCTATATTTTATTTTTCCATTTATAGTTTGTCTCTTTTAACTTAATCATATTTTGCTATTAAATCAAATATATCTTAAATTTAATTTAAAATAAATATATAGTATAACTTTATCATACGAAAAGACACATTAATTCTTTTCAAATAAAAATTATTACGTATGTTTTTTTCAAATAAAAACTATTACACAAGTTTTCGTCATTTGTTTTTCCAATAAAAATGATTACGTAAGTTTTTTTTTTCAAATAAAATTATTACGTGAAATTTTGTCTTTATTCAAATAAAAATTATTATGTAAGTTTTTTTCAAAGATTTGTTGTTACGTAACTTTTCGTCAAAATATTAGGTAAGTTTTTATTTCAAATAAAAAGTATTACGTAAGTTATTTTTCAAATAAAATTCATTACGTAAGGTTTTCTTTTTCAAATAAAAATCATTACTTAAGGTTTTATTTTTTTTTCAAATCAAAATTATTATTTAAGTTTTTTTCCAAATAAAAATTATTATGTGAGTTTTCATCTTTTTTTCAAATAATAATTATTGCATAAGCTTTTTTTTTCAAATAAAAATTGTTACGTGAGTTTTCGTCAAAATATTACGTAAGTTTTTTTCAAATAAAAAGTATTACGTAGTTATTTTTCAAATAAAAATCATTACGTAAGGTTTTATTTTTTTCAAATAAAAATCATTACGTAAGGTTTTCTTTTTTTTTCAAATCAAAATTATTATTTAAGTTTTTTTTTCCAAATAAAAATTATTAAGTGAGTTTTCATCTTTTTTTTTCAAATAATAATTATTGCATAATGTATCTCCTCGTATGATAAAGTTATATTAATTTATTTTAAATTAAAGTTAAAATATATTTGATTTAATAGCAAAATATGGATGAGTTAAAAGAGACAAAATTAACTATAAATAGATAAATAAAACATAGAAATAGAGAAGATATAGTTTATTGTTGGCATGACCAAAATACCCTTGCCAAAATCCCTAAAATCTGAAAATTGCACTCAAAATTACTTTAGGGTGCATAGTGCAAAGAAATAGCTAATTTAATGGTGCAAAATGCCAAAAACTCAATTTGAGGGTGCATAGTGCAAATTAGATGTATTTAGAGGGTGCAAGTTGCCAATTACCCCAAGCATTCATAAAGATTATAGTGTGGTCCAATTCAAGCGGGCATACCAATCAAAAGCATTTCCCATTCAAACTAAACTAGAAAAGAAACTATTTCTCATGATTAACTAGTAGACATGATTCTGCTAACTCAACTTGGAAAAATGCCCGGAAGATCAAATGCAACAGAAAAACTATAGTATATATTTACCTTGAACTCCTCTAAGTAACCCTCCTTATATTCGGTCGACACATTCTTCCAGGTGTATCCTTCAGGGTGGAGGCATGCGAACACGGATTATGAGGCTTCAACCTACACATATAAAACAATTAAATCAATTTAATGACACCAAAGAAACAAATAGTGAATATGTAACCGCAGATGGCACTGATGGGTAAAGGGCAAGTCCGTAACCGCGGATGGCACTGATGCATTTGATGTAGACATCGCAGGCCCATGGTATGATGACGAGCCGCCATGCTCAGCAATGGCAGGCGGAGCTGTGCGTGGCGTAGCAGCTGCCAAGTCAACAGTCTCATTGATGTGAGGCAGAGGAGGAACTGGAGTCTGTAGACTGTAATAGTGCAGATGTTTGTGTGGGTGCAGCCGAGGATGGCTGTGATGTCAAAGGACCATCCCCTCGTCTCACGTCCTCCTCGTCCACCTCTACTATAACCTCTACCTCTACTTCTAACCATCTGACATAAAAAAGAACCAAGTTTAATTTATGTCAAATAATAGCACAACAGAAAAAGAACAAGTTTAAAAGCAACGCGATACCAATTATTTAATGCACTGTGTTACTAATTATCACTATAATTGTCGCTCTCTCCTATATTTGCACCTTCAGTGTTGTCAGCCATTTCTTCTTCTAGCTCAACCTCATCTTCAGTGGTAAACTGTTCATCTAAAAGTTCTACAACCCCACCAACTGGGTCGTCCAAATGTATTGGGTCCGCATCTACTTGTATAGAATCATGAATCTCTATAGTTTCCTCTTAAAATGATGGGGGTGTAGATGACCCAATAGCTTCTACATTAGATCTGGCTTTAATTTTACAAACAGCCCACCAATCGGTCTTATCGCGTTTCAACTCAGATACATACAATAGTAAACCTGGGTGGCTTGAACCGCTAGAATATATTAAAAATTTTGGCATATAAACCGTACTAGCTTAGTTGCAAGATTGAAAGGTCATAAAAACAGTGGCAAAACCATCTTCAATCCATTTCACAAGTAGTAAAAAAACGTGGCATAACAAATTAGGAAATTAATATTCTACTCAGATACTCAACTTCAATAACATCCACAAACAAGCAGAACACTCAAGTAAGACTTGTAACGAAGCATTAACTCACCGTGCACACATTCTTAAAGTCTATTCCTCTGACTACACCGAATTCTGCATCCAACTTCCGCTTGGAAAACGACTTTCCTTATCATTGTGCTCTTTTGTTGATTGACTGTCATCAGTTGCAATAAGGTGATCAAAAGACGAGCATTGAATTCCTGACAGAAAAACAAAAGTTGAAAAACAAGCCAAACCATCATTTGTACGATGTCAACTAAACTAGCCAGAGAATTAAGTAAACCAAAAATAAGCACACCATAACACTTGAACAAGTACCTCAAGAATGTGCACACGAGAATTACAGCATAGCCTTGTCCAAACCAGATTGGTAAAGCTTATACTAAACAACACATGAAGGAACACAACCCCCTGCCAATTATTTATAGAATCAGGAACACATGTGCTCTGTTTCTGAAGAGAATCCAGCAGGTCCTACGAAAATCAACTGTTCTATGTGCTCAGGGTGCTGCAAAGAGCATTGTAGGCTAATCAACAATGCGAAAGTAATCACGTCCATTGATAGATATTATTTATTACCAGCAATAGGTTGATGATACAATAAAACAATAAATACTCATCCAACTTGAGTGCATATTTAGCAGCCACATATCGTCCGAACGATTTTTCTCAATTTTTGTTGGTTTCTCTTTGGGCGAGAACGTCAGCCGGCGATTTGGGAGGTGACAGTAAACCCCATCTCATAAACATAAGTAGCAGAGAAGACTACATCAAAATGAAAGCCAACAGAGCAATCAATGAGTAGAAGCAATGATGGCAAAAGGTAACATATAAGGCCCATATTACAAAAACATGAGACCTTCAAACTCAAACAGTTCAAATCTATCAATAAGTGCAAACTGATGGATATTTGGGTTAAAGCAGGCGATTAAAGCAAAACAAACATGCCTAGAAGACAAATCCAACACATATCTCATACATCTCACACAATAATATGAATATCCAAACATGAGCCAATAGGAAAGATCAAAATTTTAATTTTACAAATAATCTTTGATCTTTTCTCTCCAGCTCTAAGGAGCTCCATCTACGGCACCCATAGAAAGAAATATTGGGAGCGTTTCCAAACACTAAGAAAAAGTGATTATCAACTCTTAGCTGAAAATATAGAGAATGTTTCTGATTTTGCTTTCACTTAATCAGAATCTAAAAGTAGGAGTCACGAGAGTGCATTAGATTCCTGAGTCTAGTTCTAGTTTCATGTTTACACACACAAAAGCACTTTTACAGCTATCCACCAAATACTCTTTTTACTTAATCAATTTTCAATTCCTATTTGCTAATAGTACCAACTTCTGATTCTCAACATGTCACTTCTGCGGCAATAAATCACTTTTTCCTTTAAAGGAGAAGTGTTTCTAAACACTCTCATAATCATTTATAATTTCTGCCACACCAAATCCATACATAGAAGAAACTAAGATACAGCTATCCCAGTATAACAGTCAAAAACAATGCAGTATAGTTTTCCATATGTTGTGAGCACCAAATGCGAGCAATGAAAAACATGACAATGAAACTCGCATCAAGTACAAAAGGTACACGAAACAATTCCAGAACAAGCAGGATTCAGTAAAATCTAGGTGTTCATTCCGATTTAAATCTTCCCTTCATAAGCGTAATTTAACCCTTCTTCATCAATCAATCTTATTAAAATGGTATAGCTTTCGTTAAAAGATCGGAATCAAACTTAAGCAGAACCATAACCGAGCTCAAGCATATATTTCGTGTTTTTTAATATTTCCATTAAACATTAAAGCTTAAACTCTGTGTTGTCAACGTAAACAAAATTATTTCTAAAAGGGAGAGTGAAGCAAATAAAAGGTAAAGTAAGAATGTAGCGGAGGCGAGCTCCGGCCGCATAAATCCGGCAACCTGAACCGCCACAATCGAGCTCCAACTTAGTCCCCGACACGTCAGCGACTGCGTTTCCACTAATAATAATCTTCGTAACCCCAGGGTAGATCTCGATAGCATCGGCCCTAACGTCACCGCTGATATAATCGGTGGCGGCAGTGAATCGGTGAGAGTCGTGAGATACCGAGATCAAAACGTCGGCGTCTGAGGGAAACGGCAACTCTAGAACCTTCGCAAATATATGGGGCGTTAATTAATTGTAGCTTTAATCGGAAGATAGACTGAGAAATTAATCAGAAAAAATAAATGATGTGAACAACGCGCGATGATTTTCCTCAATTTTTCTTGGTTTCTCTTTGGACAGAGTGAACAGACGATTACTGGGGAGAGAGGAGACATACCAGACGGACGATGATTTGAGAGAAGAGACAGAGCGGCGGGAGGAGTGAGAGGGTTAGGGAAAAGATTTGGGGATAAATTAATAGACATCTACATCGGTGCTTAGATAACCGGCATAAAAACTATTCTACATCGGGTCAAATAACACCAGGTGTAGATGTCTAATTTTTACAAAGGTTTACATCGTTTATTCACTATAAACGATGTAGGGGTCTTCCAAAAGTTACATTGCCACCGGATGTTTTTTACATCAGTTATCTAATAACCAATGTAAGTTACCTTTGTTAAATCCATTTATCGTGGCAGTGCTTACGATCCTATTTTTAGGCGAATGTCAAAGCCAGCAGAATTAAGATCTGCTGCTTATAGAGCTAACAAGAACATCAAATTAGCTGAGAAAAAGAATGTCAGGTAATAAATACAGGAACACATAAACATAGTAAGTGTTTTTTCCTTCATATCAATAAAATTCTCAAATGGTAACCAGAAGGTAAAAACATGTTGGTTTGCATTCAAAAGCAAAACCCCGCGTCAAACATATCCTTCTTATACTGAAACAGACTAAGAGCCTTAACCCCTCCCAGATTGTTACATATCAGTTTGTAGATATCAAACTACAATTGAAACACCAAAATTAACAGTATTCTAAAATAAAAATAATATCATATACCAAACATTTAAAATATAAGGAACAATATACTTTTGTGGTCCTCATTACAATTATTCACTTTCACCTTTTTATGATTAGCACCATTATTAATTTATCTTTGTTTAACATGAATTAACAAACAGGTGCTTAAGAGCTTTAGAGCTGCTAGAATATGAGTATTGTTATCTCAAGATCAAGATGCATGAACTATTCCAGCTAACACCATATATAGCTCAAACTACAATATTTTTCCAATTATTATATATATATATATATTTAAAATGTGAAATATTGAACAGGAACTAATACTATCCTTTTTGGTATATATATTCTTCAGAGAGCAGCAAAGAACCATAGCAGCCAAACAACCCCTAAGGAAGACCCTAAGCTTGTCCAAATGGTGTTACTTCACATTGGACTCAATATTAAAGAGAGACATGGTGTTACTCAAGTTCTTATTAATTATGTGAACAATGAAAGACTGATTTTTGGTCACTAGAAAACTGACTATAGTGCATTTTTAATGAACTCAGGCGTTGAGAACACAACCAATCGCACCCTAAGCTTTCAACATTTTTCTTAAGCACGAGCAATTTTTTTCGGTGTCTGTCTGTCATTAGGTTCTAAAGGAGGTCAACTTAACTGAACAACATTACAGCGAAATTATTAATTATATCTAAACAATACTAACTTTACCGAATTTTGCCCGAACGCTAAACAGGAAAAAACTTCCTAAACCTATATATGCATATGTACAACTATCATCTTCATTTGCAACTAAACATTCACGCAATAGTTCTCAAAATTATCAAAAAAGAAAGATAAACTTAGTTGGAGATATATGGATGTACGCCTGATGCATGCGATCAAATTGAATCACGGTTGCAGAAATTGTAACCAGATATGAGAGAGCTCAAGGCGAAAGCAACAAAAAGCCAAGAATGACATAGCGATTGATGCAGTGGCCGGCCATCAATGTGAACTCGCTGTTGCCCCAAATCAAAATCCAGTCAGTCACCCTGGTAGCAACCGACGATGATGCTGACATTAGAAGATAAGCCATAATCTGCGCAAGAAGAAAAAGACGTTTCGTTCACTAAAAGCATGTACATTGCTCGAAATAACAATGAAATCAGCAAGCAAGACGGGGGCATGATTTCAAGGCAAGGTCCCGAAAGAACGATCACCAATGGTTGCAATATCCAGTGAACTATGTTTAACCCTGTAATGATACCTTGAAAGAACATGCTTTAGATAATTACATTTATCTGCTACGCCAATGGAGTCAATATGCATATTGTGTCCACTCACCCAACACTACAGAAAAAAAAGTAATTACAAAATCTATCTCTAAGGTTTAGCCTAATTACAAAAAAAATCCAATTATCTTTTAGAATTATGAATACAAATACTTGAGATAATCAAATAGCCCCTTGAGGTTTGTATTTGTTTTACAAATTATCCCCCTCAATAGGTGCAGTTTGTGAAATAGAAACATATACAATGGAGTAGTCGTAATCTATGAAAGATAACTGAGATATTTTGTTAAATCTCAAGGAGATCATCAATTATATGAACATCATATTACATGAACAGGAACATCATATTTAATTTTTGCAAGAAAAAGATAAAGCGTGCTACACCGTAACACCATCAATTATAGATGATCCCAGAGGTCGAAATCTTCCATACACTCAAATATTTATGGGGTTTTTTTGACATAGTTTATTTTTAAAATTTCTGGTGTCAAAGGAATAGGAAGTTCAGGTTCAATTTAAAAGTTCATATAAACAAAACTGGTATCTAATTATCTTGGCTACATCTGCCATTGCCAAGCATCTTAGTTTGTAAAATATATCATGGCAAGTGGCAAGTACAGAGAATAATGCTCGACTTCATTCCAAAAACATTAAAACAAAACTGAAACAAAAACTAAAACCAATACTAGTCACAAATCACCATTTGGTGATATATATATCAAGATTTTATTATAATTAGACATAACAAGCACAAAATACTGGTAAATCTCCCGTAATTAAAAAGGAACCATAGGGCAATAGCAAGCATACTAACATTTCATTGAAATAAATGCAACATAAAATTGGCATGAATGATCAGAAGTGATAATCTATACATAGAACATGTAAGCATTTAATGATCTACACTTCATGAAAAGACAGAGGAATTATACCAATACTCCATGTATTGATCGAACGAATCGCCACTCCTCTGGATCAGCAGCCATAACAGAATATGAAATCAAACACACCATCACCAACAACAACAAAAACAAGAAAGAAAAAAGAAAAGAAAAGAAAATAGGGAAGTTTGTCTATACTTTCCTACAAGCTCAGAATTTTCTCACAGTAACTGAATAAAATTAAGAAAGAATTTACTTGTCAGTTAGCGCTCCATATATGATAATTAGCGATCCCTCTCTGTCTCGATGAACTAAGAAAAAAATGTATTGACGTAAACCATTCATAAACTTTGAAAATCATAGGAACAAAAACAGCAAACTTCGTTAGTCACATCAACATCAATAAGAAACCGTTCCCTATACTACTTCATGCAAAAGCATATAAGGAAAAAAAAGGAAAAGCACCAATCTCGCAAGGAATGAAATGAATGCATGCGATTTTATTCAGAAAACTCCAAAAAAACATCTATCATAAAAAACCGGAGAAACAAGAGCAACAAAAAGAGGCCTGAGACGAAACACAAAACTCTGTGCACATTTTAACGCATAAGAAACTATTATGTGCTAATGAATCTTTACATCAAATAGAGTAATTTTATACCTCTTGGTGTGATTTAAATAGAGCCCATCAATTTTTTATGAAATATCCATCAATCGTAAACCCTAACTCGCAAAATGGGAAAAAATTTAAATAAAAAAAAAACTTAAAAACTGAACCGATGGTAGGGCGGGGCTGGTGGTGAATCTATGCGCGAGGGCTGGTGGCGACGCGGAAGTGGAGAGGAAAATTGGCGGTAAGTTAAAGCCTAATTAAACCCACGATGATGAAAATAAGATGGGGATCAGATTAAAAAAAATGACGGCTTTAATGTCCGTCATTAATGTGGAAATTAATTAGCAACGGATATTCCGTCATTATGTAACACAGACTCAAAATTTATCGTTAAAATTAAATGAAACGACTTCATCTATAAATAAACATATATGCGGACATTTCCGTTGCTAGTAACGACGGCTAGAGCTCCATAGCTATCAGTCGTCGCTATCCGTCTCTATTCGGTCGCAAAAAATTGTGCAAAAAATTTGGCGCCTTATTTGCCTACGGTTTACAAACGGAAAGAAAGTCCGTCATAATTTCCGTAGCTAAGTCGTGGCAGATCCGTTGTTATTTTCTTTTTAGTTTAAAATGTCTATTTCCGTAGGAATTCCATCGCTATTATGTCGCAAGTTAGCTACTGATCCTTTCTGTCGCAAGTCAATGCACAATTTCAATGGTTTGACAGATCATAGGTTTGAAAACCAGAACACACAAACACAATCACATTTACAGCTAGACAAAAGAATGGTATGCATATGTTATATGGAACATAAATTGGAATGAGTGATAATCTACACATAGAAACAAGCAAGCATTTAATGATCTACACAATGAAATATGCAAACACTTCAAACAACCATAACAAAATATGAATTCAAACAAACCCTCAGCAACAACAATGAAAAAGTAGAAAAAACAGGGGAGTTTTTGTCTAGATTTTTCGACAAGCTTGGCATTTCTCACTAAATCAAATTAAGCAAGAATGTAATTGTCAGTTAGTGCTCCAAATCTCAATGAATTATGAATTAAGAAACTCTCTCTAAAGATTCAAAGTAATTTCCTCACTAGACAAAAAAATGTCTTGACCGAAACCATGCATTCATGACATTTATTTGAAACTATAACCATTCATGACAACTACTTTGATATTCAACTACAAACTTTGAACATCATCGAAAAAAAAAAAAAGCAAATTTCGTTAGTCTGCCCAACATCAATACGAAACAATTCCCAATAGCTCTTTATAGAAAAACATATAATGTCCTTAGCAGAAGTACCAAAAGTCCAAAAGTCAGCAAGGTCAGTAAGACCCTTTTAGAATGCCAATAGACAACTAACAACAATTTCACAACCATGCAGTTGCAGATAGGACCTCAAAAAAATCCTCAAGTTCCTCTAGTGGCATCATCTACCATCTTCCTCTTCCTCTTCCTCCTCGCGTTCACTTGTCTCATTCCTTCAATGTATGACAAACTCTCAGCGTATCTATAAATCTGAAAAGACTGAGGCGGTCGAGCAGCATAGAACAAGAACTTAACACACCCGGTCTTAGGATCAAATACAAACAGTTTACCATCGGCGCGCTCCCCCAGAATTTTCCCATTTTTTGAACACCACAATAACCTATCCATATTCACCTCAATAGGCCCAAAAGTGTAATCCTTCCTCCAAATTTGTTCGCCATCATCAAACACCCACCCATCAAGAGATTTAACCCTTTCATTGTCTTTAGTACACACAAGACCACCAAGAGATCCATTCAATCAACCAATCCTACCGCTTCCCCAACCTCCATATAAAGGGTTGATAGAGGCACAATCTTGAAAACCAATTTTGTCACATCAAAACACACCAACACCTCACTAAACTCACTCTTAGCACTGTCATTCCTATTAACCTTTGCAACCCAATACGGTTTCCATTCACAATCACGACATTTTTAGTCTGCAACACATTAAACTGAAAATCCACCTCAATTGTTCTCCAAGAATCTGAATTAACAGAGTACACCTCAACTCCAGTAATGCTCATATTCGTTTTCGAACTAAAAATCCTTACCACCTTAAAATCAGCCCTCTGAGCATCATACCCAAACCCAAGCGACACATTCTGATGAGCCCCAAAATCTACTTTTGAGGATGGAAGTTCCATGGACAACTTCATTGCAGGGTTCCACAAAACAATTATTTTCCCAAATGGTGGGATATATAAGCAAAACAAACCATTGCAACACCCCACAGTATCTATATCGAGATGGATAGAAGAAAATGGGTGGTCAAGAATCATGGGTTTCTTCACATTGGATTCGATGCTAAAGAGAGACATGGTGTTACTGTCGTTCTTATTAATTCTGTGCACAATAAAAGACTGATTTTTTGGGTCACTAGAAAACTGACCATGGTGCATTTTAATGAACTCTGGCGTCGAAAAAAGCTCGCACCAGGGCTTGCAAACAGACTTGAAACGGAGGATCGACTTCACCGGAAGGCGTGTGACGATGCAGAGGATTATATCTTCAGGGAAAACACAGTCTGCCAAGGCGTCAATCGGTTCTTGGCTCTTTTTCGGGCTTTCCGGAGGCATTCTTGGAGCCTGGAGGCGGTTGATTTTGAAGGTTTTAATGATTTACGAGAGAGAGAAACAAAATGAGGAAAGGCCGAAAGGGTTCTGACTTCTGCGTGCAATGTATAGAGAAGGAACTAGGAAGAGGCGTGAGAGCAGTTTATTTCTATAACACGTCGATTAATTCATTAAAACAAAAACACCAATATTTTTTTATATTTTTCATTTAATAATTTATTCTATATTAATTTGTTTTTTTATTTTTATATAATTGTGTCAAATTTGTTTACTTTTTTAGAACAACTTATCGAGAATTTTCCTACAAAAAATTCTATAGAATAATTAAGTATTTGTATTGATATATTTGTCTTGATTATGTATTTTACAGATAAATTGTGTTGCATAATTGAGTTTTTATCAAATTATTGTCAAATTATCGGAATATTGCCCAGGTAGAGATGGCAGTGGGGCGAGAAATCCCCGTTTTCCGCGGGGATCCGCCTCGAATGGGGTGGGGATTCTTCCCCGAAAAAATCCCCGTGGGGACGGGGACGGAGAATTTTCTTGGGAATTTTTTCTCTTCGTTGGTGGGAACGGAGGGAGGGGTGGGGGTGGGGATTATATTCCCCGCCCCGCGGGGAACCGGATGTTAAATATATAATATAATATTTTAAATATATATAATATATTATAATATACTAACATTAAATATAATAAAATGAAAATCTTTAATTTATTTTGTATAATGAATGTTTTATTTTTTTATATAATTTATATATTTTTAAGTATTTAAAAATGATTAAAAAACTTAATATATTATTTTTGTAAAAAAAAATAATAAAATGGAGGGGGGATTAACCGGAAACGAGGATGAGGACCGCTTCCCGCCCCGCACCCGCACCCGCACCGTCCCGTTGACATTTCTATACCCAAGCTTATGAACTTTTATTATTCCCGAATATGGGATTTCCATTTCTATTTAGGAATTTGATCAAATTTAATTTTTAAAACTAGATAGTTGATTAATTGATATTTTAATATAAAACTTACCGGTCGGCTAAAAGGATTTCCATATGTAAAATTTTTACGGTCAAAATTTGTCATTTGTGTATCAAGACTTATCGTGATAAGATATGAAAAATGCCATTATCTCTCTTTATAATAATCGCATGTGTGATTAAAGAGAGAGAATATCAAATCATGGGCCATTCAAATCTCGCGTTTGCGTCAAAAGATTCTTCTAAAGTAGTGTAAATTCTGCACCAAAATAGTGCAGAGTGCTGGAGATGGTCTAAGAGCTTCTCCAGCCCTGCATCAAATTAGCGTCAGCACCAATTAGAAGGCCTCCAATGTTGCGCCAAATATTCTTTGTATTTTGGTGTTTCCTTTTTTTTTGATTTTTCATTTAATTTGTTATAGTTTTATTTTAACATTAAATGTTATTATCAATATTATATTTCGATTAATTTAATAAAAAATAATACTAAAATTAATGTTATATTAATTTCATTAAATTTAACTTTTTTTGAATTTGTTTACTTTTAAAAATAATACTAAAATTAATATTATATTATATTCCATTTTTTCCAATTTGATTAATTTTGAAGATAAAAAATAATAAATATTATCTTAAATAAAATTAGTTATATAATATTTTTGTTAATTATAAAATAAAAAATAAGAAAGAAAGAATCTAATGGAATATTCTTTTTTAGTGCAGACTGCTGGAGATGAAATGCAGATTTTGCGCCAAAGTAGTGCAAATTCTGCACCAAAATAGTGATAAGTGCTGGAGATGGTCTAATGGCTCCTCTCATACAATTATAATAGAGGTCATATTGAAGGAGTTCATTCATTTGTGGAAAAAAATCCAAGCATGAAAGACATGCGGAAATCAGGGTGTTCATTACAGAGTCTATATAAGTTATAGTGATTGATTCAAGAATAAGTAATCAAGCTCTCGAGTTAATATTATTGAAGTTTAAATTAATCTTGAATGAAGTTTGATTCGAGAATAAGCTATTAAAGTCATCCAATTAACATTATTGAAGTCCAAATTCATGTTTGATGAAGATCGAAATTCCACCAAAATCTCTCAAATTCAAAAATCACCTTTTGAAGTCCAAATATTCTGAATCAAGATTAAATTGTTCAACACTCGAATCAATTATTGAAGTCAATTGACAGTTCCACCTCTAAAGTGTCAAATAAGAAGTTATTGTCCTTAAAGAAAATAATTTATAGATTTTTATTGAAAACTCAAACATAAACACAAACAGAGTCCTTAAAGAGTATTAGAGTTGGACAATCTCACAATTTATTTTTCCAAATTAAATTGAAAATTCAACGAAGATGAACGACAATCACCCAACTTCACAAAATGTTAAACTTTAATATGTCGAGTCAAAAATCTAATACACAATTCATTGTCAATTCAACAGTGTATCACACAATTCATTGTCAATTCAATTTAATATTCCGTGTGAATCAACAAGAAATGGAACATAAACAGAGCATAAGAAAAATTGTAGATAATATGCAAGAAATGTTGTTTTGTATATTACCCATAAATCATAACCGAAATTGTGTCATCTCAAACAAGGTCTAATCGAGATCCTTAATCATGACTAAAGGCAGAAACACACCAAATATACAATTGTAATACTCTTAGTATTGATCAAAATTGGTTTCTTTTCCAAGAAAATAATTGGTTCCATAGTTTGATTTTGAGCTGTTAAAGTGTCTTAATTCAATCCCCCCCCCCAAAAAAAAAATATTGTCTTAAATCCTAAAATATGATTTTAGATCTTAGCTTTGAAGAGTGAAATGGTAAAATTGATTTATTAATATCAAACAATTGATCATGAATGCACTATAGGATTTGCTAGAAACATGATAAATTTATCTCGTTGCCACACATAATTTTCTGCTCTGTAAATTCAACTATGGTGTGCCAACTTTTGACACACATTTAATAAAGTCAACCCATCACTCGTGGTTATTTTCCCCTGACTTTAGCTATAATCTGAACACTTGCAATTTGATCAAATTGGAACCTATTTTGCTCAAACTATGTAACTGATCAGTTATGCTAGCTGGGATTTAAATTTTAATTTAATATATCTCAAATTTTGTGGAAAAGTACACAAAGTTTGAACCTACTTTCCCAAGCTATGCTAATGAAGAAGAAGAATTGGGGGAGGGGGAGGGGGAGGGAGAGGGGAGAAGTAATATATTATTGTCCCGTGTGAATAAGAAGCAATGGTGGAATTGTCATTAAATGACCGAAAGCCCTTAAAAATGGGGTTTGTAGGTCATGTGACCAAATCCTTGTGGAATATTCCACCAAGATTTTGTATTAAGTTGCATTTCTGCAATCTAATTTAGGTACCGAGTTTCCAAAAAATAAAAGACAAGTACTAAACTCGCACAAACCCCTATATTACGGGTTGCAAAAAATCAATTACCTCATATTTTTATACCACTTTGATTTTTAAAAAAATCCAAATTTTCATTAATAAAGTAATTTATTTTTTTCCTATTTTATAAAGTTTATTCTAAATTAATTCATTTTTCTATTTTTATAAATTTGTCTCAAAATTATATAATTTTTTAAAGAGATAAATTCACTTTTGGTACCCGAAATATTAACAGTTTTCACTTTTGGTACCAGCGGTTTTTTAGGCATATCAGTATTCGTACCCAATGTTTCGAAATTTACTCATTTTTGGCATGTTCCTTTAGTCAACTGTTAAACACTAACGAACAACCTATTGTAGCAAATGATTGGTGAATAGTGGCCAACCGGCATCGTAGCACTATTAGATGGGGGTGGTGTATTCTGAGAAACTTTGTCTTCTCGGCAACATGGAGAAATGGCCCCTAAAAGTTAAAAAATCGATTTTAAGATCCCCCTTTGTGCAATTTGGATTCGGGGGCAAATTGGGTTGATTGAGGGGTCCGCTTTGTGTGCCTAGACATGAGAAGACGATGGTATGCTCAATTTTGAATTTGGAGAAATATCTTGGATGGAATTTGGATTTAAATGAAACATTGGGTTTTTCGAATTATCCTCAATTGGCACTAGAGGCGAACTCAAAACCTGAAATTAACCACTCGACATTGTGGATACGCTCAAAATGAGTGGTGGCACAATACTTGGGGTCGCGGGAATTGGCGTCGGAGACACTGTAAAGCGTGCGCCACTAACATATATCAATTTAAACCTGGAAATTAGGTTTTTTTTGCCTGGAAACTTACTACTCCAGGTTCATCTGTTTGTGTTTAACGAATGATTAGCGGAATGTGTCAAAAACGAGTGAATTTTGAAACGTTGGGTACTGATAATAATATGCCCCAAAAAGCGGGTACCAAAAGTGAAAATTATTAATACATTGGGTACCAAAGGTTTAATTAACCCTTTTTTAAAATAATCTATTAAGAAATTTCCTATAAAAATGTATTATCTTCTATAGAATAACTGAATAACTAGGTATTTGTATTCTTGTATTTGTATTAACTAGTAATATGCACATGCATTGCACGTGATTCCTGTAACTTTACAAAAAATATTTACTAATTTTATTGAAGGATTAATGTATATTAAATATGTATTATAAATAAATAATAATAATAAAAGAAATAACTAATTAAAACTACAAATCCGAGCTATTTTAAAATATTTTATTACATAGATAATTTTGAATGATTATATTTTTAAAAAAGAATTACCTTCCGTAAATTTGATATAACTAAATAATTTTATACTTCGATCACATTAATCATTTTTTTGTCCGATTTTGATGGTTGGAATTTTTATCCGTATTTTATTTTATGAGTTTTTTTTTATGCTAGACTTGTAGATGGCCAAATCATTGTAAAAGAATACAATGAGGTTTTTTTATCCGTATTAATTAATAAAGTTATTTAATCAAAAAAATACATCATGAGAAAATAATTAAAATTTAATCTAACGTACAATGTGAAAGGTAAATGGTATATCCATCATTGTAAATATATATAAGATTAATGGTGTAACTATTGATACATTTTTTTACTCTAATGTTTAGCAAGATATCTTATATTTTATAAAAATACAACTTTTTTTTAAAAATACAACTACAACTTTTTTTCTACTTATCGAAAAATTAGAGATCATCTTATAAAATATTACACTTGCATTTATATTTGACACTTCGTTTTATTATTAAAATTAAAAACTTTATATTTATAAATAATGTATAAGCAGAAAGTTTATTTTATATAAAGACAACAAGATTTATATTCCTTATATCATTCATGAAGAGACTACAAGCTTTTGGCTTGATTATATTAATTCATTATCTTATATATATATATATATATAGCATGGAACCAGTGAGACAAGTGTCTAGGGTAAAATCGTAGGAACTAATCTTGGCCGCTGGTAGAAAATTTCGAATAGCTCAAAATAAAGGACAAATGTATTTATTATTTAATTGATTTATTAATATTAAGGGTAATCTTGTAAAAGAATACTAATAGATAACTTCCTAAAAATAAAAATAAAAACTGTGATAACATTATGGAAATAATCTATAATTGATTTAGAGGGTGTTTGGCTAAGCTTATTTAAAATATCTTATAAGCTCCTACATCTTATAAGTTATTTTTAGAGCCTATAAGATGTTAGATCTTATTTTAAGAATAAGTCGTTGAAGTGTTTGGATAAAATAAGATGATGTAGCTTTTAAGACGTTAGTAATAACAATTTTGTAAATAAAATAATCAAAATTAAAGGAGGTTGTTGAAATAAGATCTTATTTTGAAAATAAGTTGGGGTTCCCTACTTTTAAAAAAACTTATAAGCTCCGGACATCTTATTTTGGGAGCTTATAAGATCTTTTTATAGAAAAATTACCAAACAAATTTAAACGACTTATAAGCTCTCAAACATCTTATAAGATATTTTGAGGTGATAAGCTTTGTTTCATCCTAATGACTTCCACTCACGAAAAACTAACATCCCATAATAGATTTTGTAACGCCCCGAAACCATTTCGATTAGGAACATCATTGTGGTACACTTGAGTATTTATAAATAGTTTGTGGAAGCATAAACAATAATAATTTAAATACGAAATGTGGGCTTAAAAATTTCTTAAATAAACTTAAGAGTAACAAAGGTGATAATGGTTTGATAAGAGTTACGCATTAATAAATTCATATTACATCACCATAATTTGTTTGCTCAAAACACGTGTAATTTTAAATATTTGGGAAATATAGAACAACGCCCCACGATGTCGACCCTACGCCTCGCTCCCTAGGTTCATCATTATCTCAAATATAAAAACATTGGAAGGCGTGAGTTGTGAAACTAAACGCAATTATTACACTATATAGGTCAAATATCATAGGGTATCCCCACCGTTGGCGACATACATATGGCTCTCGGCCTTTTCCGACACCGAGAGGTCATCCCCCACCACCGCGGCTTACATATAGCTCTCGGCTTTTTCGACACCGGGCGGTCATCCCCATCCGTTGGCGACTTATAAATAGCCCGTAGGCACATTTTAGCAATTATAAAGAGTTGACAAATATAGTATAACAAAGATCGATATGCTTACAAAATCAGAAGTTTACCCACCTTTGAAGTTTAATAGAATGCTAGTGATGTTTTTGTTTGAATGAGTCCGTATCCGATTGCGCCGCACCTAACACAGTTAATTCTTCGACCTAAATGACATAGGACAATGTAATAATCATCAAATAACTTATTCTCTCGAGCTAAGTAAAATCTAAAAGTTCTTAAAGTCAATTATTGCATAATCGGGTGTTCGGTACCCTTTTAAAGAGCTTTAAAAAAATGATAATTGACCAAAGTCAAATGTCAACGGTCAACTTAAAGTCAAAGTCAACTTAAAGTCAAAGTCACTTAAATTTAATTAATCCTTAATTAATAACCTAAATCAAATAATTCTTCTAACGACTCATTTCAGATGGAAATCCCGGTTAATAGAAACCTTAACCTATAAAATCTTATCTCGACTTAACATTCTTGATTATCTTAAAATGTGATATGTCATCTCGAAAAATCCCGAAAATATCTTATTCACTAAACCCGAACTTATTGATTTAATACTTAACGTTAAATAACTCGATAAAATTACATTGGTTTGCGTGCCAAGTAAAGTCACATCACATCACTATTCATGTCACATCACATCACTATTCACGTTACTATTCGTGTCACACCACATCACTATTCATGTCACATCAACTTTATGTCAAATCAGTCATTTCATCATTCTTATCCCCAATTCCAATCAACTGCAACTGCTCCGGCACCGCCACCTCCGGTGGACGGTAGTCGAACCCGATGGGACGTATTTCTCCATTTTTCGAGCTCTATTCAATTTTTCCGGTTCTCTAATTTTGAGCACTAAATATTTCATCAACTTATTATCCTCAAAATCAATTTTAGAAAATAAGAGTTTTCATCAAAAATCATCCTTAAGGCTTTAGGCTTCTAATTTTAACCAATAATGAAATAATGAGACCAAAAATTCTAAATTGATGAAATTCATCAACTATCTTAAGTTCTTCTCCAACAATCAATTATACAACTTCTAAAAATCTTCTCAAGTCATTAATATCAAGATTAAATCATCAAAAATCATATATAACTCATCATATTTAATCATCCGACTATCATAATCATCAACTTGCAAAATATCCCAACATATCTCCTTAGTTCTAGGATTAAACTTTTTACATCCTTCTTACACACACTACACCAAGAACACACAATTCATTAAATTTCACCAAGAACACACATGCACTACACTCATCTTCAAAGTTTTTCTTTTACGCACTTCACTAATTACACATAAATCTTTATATTTTACCAAGAACACCAAACACCAAATTTCGCAGAAAATTGTTTGTTGTAGATTTTAAATAATTCAGCTATATCTCTTCAACAAAACATCCGATTTTTGTGATTCTTATACCGTTAGGAAGCTAAGACAATTATCTACAAATGTTGCTCTAACAAGAAAGTCCCAATTCTTACTAAACATAGGTCAAAAATTGATATTACTGAAGGGCAAGCGATTTTTTTTCCGGATTTCTGGTACAGTTCACTATTTGAGGTATAACTTGGTCTACAAAACTTCAATTAACATGATTCAAGTTGCAAATGAAAGCTAAGACATAGATCTACAAGTAGGCAACAAGGTTTTGGTTCAAATATAGCTCAAAATATCCAGAAATTCATTTTTGTATAAGGTTAAATTTATGTCCGAAAAATAAAGATATTTTCCTTCTCTTTAACAAGATCAATTCACAATAGGAAAATGAAATAAAAATAAAAAAAAATCATTTCTAAATTTTTTTTCAACTGAAGGCTGAAGATTACAAGTCCAATAATGAGGTTTTTAAACATCATGTAACCACCATCAATTTATATTTTTAATGTTTGTTCTAGCATAAGATCAATACCCTATCATATTTAAATGAAAAGACAAAAATTAAAGAAAAATATGAAGAAATCTTTACCTGTTTGAAGCTTTCTTGACAATGGTGTATTTTATCTACGTATGGGGTGTGAAGAAGAAGTGAGGGTGTTGGGGGGTTTTTATAAAATGCAAGAGTGATGGGGGTGGAAAATCCATTTTTACCCTCTTTCAAAATATCTTGCAAAATTAGATATTTTTAAAAATCTTCAAGTAAGCTATTTTTATTTTTTTTAAAAATCCTAAGAGTTAATTAAAACTCATTCTTCATAAATTAGATGATCACTAATAATAATAAAACGTGAGGTAGAAATTTAGTCTCTAAATCCAAAAATATAAATAAGCACTTTAGTGAAAATCTCCGTAAAATCACTTAATCGGTATAAAATTCTCGATCCTAAAATTTAAGTCTGAAACTCCATAATAATATCCACAATACGTCATTGTGATGTCCATTCATATCTATTACCGTAGTTAGGGGCGAAATCGATTTTCGGATGCTCAAAATAAATAAAATGCATAAAGCGAGTAAATCGCACATTTAAAATATAAACTAGATATTCGATACAACATTATTCATGAACATTAATTTAAAAAAATTCAAGCAATTAAAAAGGGTTAGGTCATCACAGATTTCTTCTCATCTTCTTCGTTCTTTTTTTGATGTATCGTCTTAGAAGGAAAAGAAAAAGCTTCAATTACATTGGAGAAATCAAACATGGTATTTTCAACTTATATTATTTTTGGTTTGATAGTTTCTGTTGTAGTTATTGATTAATTAGTATATTATTATTGTATATGCAACAACAAATAAATAAAAATGCAGTGATATACTTCATATTAAGTAACAACATTATATTAACAATACTATATATGCAACATTATTACATAAAAATGCAGAGACATCCTGGTTACTAAGCAAAGAAAGTCGATTAGGCAAGTAATGACCCAATAATATACATACAACAACAATAAATAAAAATATAGTAATATCATTCTAATTAAACAATAATATTATATTAACCATGTAATGACCCAATACTATATGCAACAATATTACAAAAATAATCTTCAAATGGTGAAAACTTGTAAAAATCGGTCTTCAATGGCGGAACCAAGCCAGGATGAAGAAACTCACGAAAGTGTAAAACTTTGAAAAGAAATCGCCAATAATAATTATGATTTATGGGATTGAAATATGGTAAAAATATTTTCACAAAATCATGTACAAGTCAATTACATTTTTATCTTGTATAACTTATCCAAAATACTAAAGAATTACTAAATTACCCTTAAGGCCAATCAGTTATTATTTCACCTCCTAAACAAAGAAAAATATTTGGGCCATCAAAAATTATCTACCAACGGCTAAGATCAGTCCCTAAAGTCTCACCCCAAACTATGGGTTTCAAGACCTATATATATATAAGTATACATATATGTGCACTCTTAGACTCAATCAAATCTATTTTTGGTTCAAATTTTCACATTATATTTTGTTTTGTTAATTTAGATTATTTGGTACTTAGAAATATCATAAATAATGGTATTTAGAATTTAATAATATTTTAAGAATATAGTTTTTAAGTGATCATATTAGAGTTTAGCTTAAAATTAAAACTATTATATATATTATTTTAAAGTTTTTCTTCTAAGTTTAATACACGTATAATCCTTTCTTGGTTTATATGCATTTGTTTTTTTTTTTTTTTTTCTTATTGATGGTTATATAGATTTTAAGATTTTCAAATATAGACCCTATATAAAAATAAGTCCACTATGAATAGAAAATATATAATTTCATTGTTTTTTAGATAATTATATAAAATTATTGCTAGAATAAGGTTTTTAAAAGTAATATTGACTCATTATTTAGAGCTTAAGAACAACTTTTTTTTATCTTTCTTAATCTTTCTTAATCATCTTCTTCTACATTCAACTCTTTTTTGGTGCATTTCAAGTCTAATAAAACAAATAATACAAAAGATTACAATAAGAATAAGAAACATCTTCTATTATGTCCTCTAGTCTCTCATACCTCTATTTTAAAAATAAGTTTTAAGATTATTCTCATTAATTTTAAAAATAAAGATTTGTTCAATGTTTATTTTAATTTTTAATGTTTTTTTTTAATTTTAGTACAAGTCCTATATTCTTTCCAATATGTTTATTTCTTGCAATTGAAATTTAAGTTTATATTAGCATATTGATTGAATGTATTCAGTCAAGAGGATATATATTTAAAAGAACAAAATTGTAATGAAATCTAGATTAAATGTAAAAGCTTCAAGTCTATATCAATTAATTATAAAAAAGTAAATAAAAAATATTTAATCCCAAAATAACTTGTATTCTAAATTTTAATAATAACCTAGATTTTAATCTAAATAATTATTTTTTCGTAAAAATTGAAAAATAGCCACAAAATTATATATGACAGAAAAAGCAGAAGAACTAACAAATATGCCATATACCTTTTGAATATGATCATTTGAAAATATTTTATGAGTTGTATATATATATATATATATATAATTTGTGTATTGCACCTTAAATTCAGTTTAATATATTTTTAATTAATAATATTTGTAGTTATAATTTTTAAATGTGAAAATAACTTAAGAAATTAAAATTTTAAAAATAATTAATAAATGAGTGCATTAAATATGCCGAAAGTATTAAATCATTAAGAAGACTATCTTAATTATTTGAATTTAATTTATTTTAGCTTATTTAATCTAAATAACTTTTGACTATTTCCAATTCAAAAAAGGAAACATATATCTGATATAGTAGTGTGTCCACAAATATATATATATATATATATATATATATATATATAAAGGAGAGTTATATAGGATCCCTCTATTATATGAGTACATATGACCAGATCCAAGCCACAAATCTACTAATTTCGATGGTTTAGATTAAACCTGATTAATGTTGATAAATTATTGATAAAGTCAACGTGAGGGTAAATCAGTCCACATAAGAAAAGGGTTGTTGGCTAAATATAGTAAATCACATTAAAATAGGATGAGTTACCATCAAATTTGCAATCACAATCCACCAAATCATTATTGGAAAATCGTTCGGCCATAATCATCTTCTCCACGAATCAAACGAAAATCTTCTCCCACAAAAGACACAAAGTCGACATTTTGAGAGTTCAAGCAAAAAAAAAAATGGATGACACCTATGAAGAATGCTTCAACACTAATAAACAACAAGGTAACCAATTTTCTCACCTTTCGATTGTTTATATTGTCCATTTTTTATTGAATCCAATTAAAATTTGATTCGCATTTTTCTAAAACAATCATTCGATTCATCATTTCATTTTTTTTTTGTATGTTCACCCAGAAAGTTGCATATGCGTGTCTATAATCTTGCTTATTTGTGCCAATGAATATGCTTATAATTATGAACATACTTGCTAATCCAGGAAAAATTCAATTCTTCATCCCCATTTTTTTTGTATGTTTACCCAGAAAGTTGCTTATGTGTGTCTATAATCTTGCTTATTTGTGCCAAAGAATATGTTTATAATTATGAACATACTTGCGAATCCAGGAAAAATTCAATTCTCCATCCCTGTTTTTTTGTATGTTTACCCAGAAAGTTGCTTATTCGTGTCTATAATCTTGCTTGTTTGTGGCTATGAATATGCTTATAAGTATGAACAAACTTGCGAATGCAGAAAATTCGATTCTTGAAGAGCGTGAGTCAAGAGCCGACTTCGAGTCGAAAAAGAGAAAGCAATCAAGGCCCAACAGAAATTGAAGAGATGTTGTGGGAAATGTGGAGAAATAGGTTCGCACAATAGCGAACGTGCGACAAGTGAAATTCACTCTTATTGACGTTATTGTTAAAGTGCATGTTTGATACGCTTTAAAACATTTGATACTTATTAAGGCATATTTTACCGCTTAATATTTATGTTTATTTCAAATTTTGTAATTATTTGTTTGGTACAATCGTAAAAATTGTTCCTAACAAATGAAAAAGGGCATGTGCTCGATAAAAAATGTTGTGATTTGCTGTTTATTTATTTTTAACACCACTTATTCATATATTACAAATTGCATATGATTTCTTATTGTAATGTTTTTAATACTTTGTACTTTGCTTATTTGTTACTTTTGTTGTAATGCTTTTCGACTAAAAGAAAAAAATGAATATAATTGATATTGCCAACAAAGATAAATTGCCATGAAGATAATTGCTTACAAGTCAATTGACTTACGCTTCTGAGCATTTGAATCTTGCTTACAAAATATTTGAATACTTGCTAAAAGTATAAGATACTTGAAAAGATAAAAATGTGTGCAAGGCAATTGACTTCTTGCTTACAATAAAGTTGAATTATGCTTATAGACGAGTTGAATTTTGCTTACATAAGCAATCGATTTACGCTTTAAATATAACAACCATGAACTAACACAATGGTAATAATAAAAAAAAATCAACATCAACTACAAGTACATCAAAAACCAACTAAATTTAAAGTGGCTATAAAACACTCCAATAATCAACACTTTGATCAAAAGTACGAAGCAACAAACGCGTTTGAAATGATCCTATTTTATTTTGGAAAACTCCTTCGCCCATCTCAAGACCGCCTCCTCTGCTCATTCATTGCATCCAAGCATATTGCAAACTGTATACTTTTTATGCATCATCAATAGTTGCGCCTCGCCGTTTTTCCTGAGCCCCCGTCCCAGCTTTTGTCCCTTGCATCTCTTCAATTTTTGTTGGGCCTTGACTACTTTTTTTTTCTCGACTAAGTCAACTCTTGACTCGACTACTCTTCAAGAATTGAATTTTTCGCATTCGCAAGTTTGTTCATACTTATAAGCATATTCATAGGCACAAACAATCAAGATTATAGACACGAACAAACAACTTTCTAGGTAAACATACAAAAAAATAGGGATCAAGAATTGAATTTTTCCCGGATTCGCAAGTATGTTAATAATTATAAGCATATTTTTGGCACAAATAAGCAAGATTATAGACACGCATAAGCAACTATCTAGGTAAACATACAAAAAAATGGGGATGAAGAATTGAATTTTTCCGGTTTTAGGGCCGCTTTTCCGAGGAAATTTCAAGATGCCCTGAGTGATGTTCAACTCCTACTTGATTTTTGACCAATTGATGAGATTGAGTTTTTGATTTTCGAATGAAAGGTTTTACGGCAATTTGTGATTTTTCACTTTGCTTTGGTATTTTCTCACGGTAGGGATGACCAAGGACTTCTCGTGGTAAGGATGAGTTTGGAGACGGTTTGCGGGGAGAAAACCCTTGAAAATGAAAATGGAGATGGATTTTCTCACGGTAGGGGATTATTTGGAAGACGGTTTGCGGAGAGAGAGTTATGGTGTTTGCGGGGAGAAGAACTCTTCGACTCTTCATTTACCAAGTTGGAGAAGATATGGAAGATTTGGGATAAAACACGTTTCCTAAAACCGTTCCTAAATTATAGCCCACTCCCAAAATAATTTCCCTCCCAAAATCGATTTTAATTAAATTACCAAAACAACCCTTTTTTATTAAGTTATATGTTAAAAAATGGTAAAATCTAATTAATCTCAACCGTTTAAAAATTAAATCAAGGTCTCGATTTGGTCTCGTGTACTCACCTAAGATATGTGGACTCACACAGATCCAAATCCTACATATACATATAGATTTGGTTCAATGAGACCACCTCTCTTGTGAGACAAAGCGGACTCATCTCACCCATTGATCTTAAAAAATGAAGGGATTTGATTAATTCAGTTTTTTTTTTTTGTTTTCCATTTTTTCCGCTGATTTAAGGGTAATTCTGTAATTTTGTAATCCAAAATAGTGGTCCCAGGTGGGTTTTTTGGTAAGTTTGACTTTTTGAAACCGTTTTTATGGGCTGAAATTGACACTGCCGGATTTTGTGGCGGAATTTAAGGAACCTGTTTTCTTTCCAAATATTTTTATTTTACAGCATAGTTAGGGTTCTTCTACTGCATAATTAGACATCAAATAATGCATATTTAGTTATTTTGTTGGCACTTTTTTTACGAAAAACAAGACATAATTGAATATAACGAATCGCATATGTAGTTATACTATACTTTGCATAAATAGGTTCAATATAATGTATATTTAGGTATGAAAATGGGATGTTGCTTTTGGAAATTATAAAAATTGTGATGTTACATAATGTACTGCATATTTAGTTATTCCACAATGCATAGATAATTTCTAGATAATACATAGTTAGTTGATTTTGTTGCATAGTTTATGACGTCTTGCATAGTTGGATATATTGTACTACATATTAGTTTTTTTACGCTGCATAGATAGTTTTCAGATAATGCATATTTAGTTGAGTTTTGTTGCATCTTATAGTAATTTATGCAGTGTTCCCAACGTATTTTTGCACCATTCCAACGCGGAAATTTATAAGCATACGAACATCATTTTTTTCGTTGCATTTTTTTACAGTTTTAAGATTTGAATTTTACAAACCCGGTTCGAGTTCTCCATCAAAGCTTAATCCTTCATTGTTTGCTATTACAGAATATTCTATAATTGTTGATGTGACAACACACTTCCGGATAACTCTGTAATATAATCACGATGGAAATAATGGAATAGTTGATATTTTGAAAAATTTCATTTTTTAAATATTAATTATGATATTGTTGCTAATTAAGAACTTATTTAATTAATTTTAGTAGCAATTGGAAAAATGACCGCTTATTAATTTATGCAGAGCCTCGCTTGAAACTTTTGATTTCAACAACTTTTGTAGCAGATGTGCAAAGAATGCAAGAAGATTAATTTATGCTTCAAATAAGCTTTTGATTTGCAAATGGCTTTTATAGCAAATTATAGTAGTAAAGAAATGCTTCAAGAAATAAATTGATTTGTAGCTGCTTCTATTGCATCGGCCGCTTGGCGGCCGAGCTTTTGAAAAACTATAAATAGAATGTTTCTATTGTTTTTCGATTCATTCAAAATCAAAAATTTCATTCTTTTTCATATTTGTAAATATATTACATATTCGCATTTACGTATTATTTATTTCTAACACCATCACGATCTCGTAGTAAATCGCCATCGTGAGACGCGTCTCTAAGAGTCATTGTCGGAATCGATCCTAGCCAGGATTAGTGCCTTGGTTGTTCATGCCCAAACAAAGATCCGAACCAAAAATGGCTAAAATGTCATTTTCCTAAAGAATTAGTTTTGCTAATAATTTCATAAATTTCATGGCATTAGCTATTTCATGAACTTCATGACATTAAACTATTTTATAAAGATAAATAAATTGCAACTCTATTAAAATTGTATGTATTCATAGACTTCCATTGTATTTATGGTTTTTAATTATTTATACTTTAGAAAATAGCTCTTGTCGAGTCTAAGCTAAGGAACATGTGGAGATGTAATTTATTGGGTATTATTTTACAAAGATAACAAAATTGGGGCATGACAGCTTATGGTATCGTAGCTTGGGTGCAAAGGAACTATACCTAAGCTAAACCAGGATAAGGTCTTTGGCCTGTGATGGGTTAACGGTACTTCAGATAGACTTAAGATTTGATCCAAATAACAATTTAGACATATTTTATTGATTGGATAGTATACCAACTTATGCATTATCACATCGGTTGGCTTGTCACTTCCGACTCGCAACCAACTGCTTTTACCGGGTTCGCGTGATGCATTCGGCACGGAACCAAGATCGCTTCGGGTTGGCTTGTCACTTCCGACTCGCAACTAATCTGTTTTTCGGGTTCGTGTGACACATTCGCACTAACCATTATCGCATCGGGTTGGCTTGTCACTTCCGACTCGCAACCAATCAAGCTTTTATCGGGTTCGTGTGACACATTCAAAGACGGAACCAATATTGCTTACTCGGGTTGGCTTGTCACTTCCGACTCACAACCAATCGTTTTACTAGGTTCGCGTGACACATTCGCACGGAACCATTATCGCCATCAAGGGTTATCTTGTCACTTTCGACTCGCAACCAACCGTTTTACTAAGAACCATTCTTTGCTTGACTAGGTTGGCGTATCATTTCTGACTCGCAATTATTCTAGGAAGAAATTTGGGGTCCAAATTCTTTTAAGGAGGGGAGAGTGTGACACCCCACTTCCGGATAACTCTATAATATAATCACGATGGAAATAATGGAATAGTTGATATTTTGAAAAATTTCATTTTTTAAATATTAATTATGATATTGCTAATTAAGAACTTATTTAATTAATTTTAGTAGCAGGCAAAATTTTTTAAATATTATTAATTTTATTAAGAACTTATTTAATTAATTTTAGTAGCAAAGAAATTTTTGATTTTATTAATTTTATGCAAAGAATTTGTAGCAAAATTTTGTAGCAAAACAACCTGCTTATTAATTTATGCACTACCATGGTAAAAGAACCTTCGCAAAGATTTTTTGATTTGATTTGCAACAACTTTTATATAAGATGCGGTGCTCAACACTATTATTTGCAAAACTTGATTTTAATTTGATTTGCAAATTCAGCTTTCGACTTCTATTGCATCGTGTGTGCGGCCAGGAAGCTTTTGAAAAACTATAAATAGAATATTTCTTGTTTTTCAGTTCATTCGAAAATCAAAAAAGTTCAGTTCTTTTTCATATTTGTAAATATATTACATATTCGCATTTACGTATTATTTATTTCTAACACCATCACGATCTCGTAGTAAATCGCCATCGTGAGACGTCTCTAAGAGTCATTGTCGGAATCGATCCTAGCTAGGATAATGCCTTGGTTGTTTCTGCCCAAACAAAGATCCGAACCAAAAGTAGGTAAAATGTCATTTTCCTAAAGAATTAGTTTTGCTAATAATTTCATAAATTTCATGGCATTAGCTATTTCATGAACTTAATGACATTAAACTATTTTGTAAAGATATATTAATTGCAACTCTATTAAAATTGTATGTATTCATAGACTTCCATTGTATTTATGGTTTTTAATTATTTGTACTTTAGATAATAGCTCTTGTCGAGTTTAAGCTAAGGAACATGTGGAGATGTAATTTATTGGGTATTATTTTACAGTATAACAAAAATTGGGGCATGACAGTTGAAGCTTCTTCCTATGGATTTGACGTCATATTCTCACACCAATTTTTTGTGCTTTCGTTTTTTTGCGGAGTGTCCGCTATGGAGATGAACCATATTTTCTCGGTTGTGTAATGGTGATTTCTCGAATGATTGATAGTGTGAGAGAGAAAATGCAGAATATGCGTGCGTGATTAGATACAATTCCATGTTTAACTGTTTCTATTTTTGTTATTTTACTATATTACCCTTATGTTGATTACAATAAATCATTAATGTTATGTTTATGTGTTTAATCTCACCAATTGATTAATAGTGAGGGATGATTGAGATTAGTTCATTGTGTCTCACCTAGAGACATGGTCTCACTTGATCCCCCTATATACATATATATTGGTCATTTAAAAATATATATTTCAATAAGTTTCGAACTTTTTTTTGGCTAAAACTACATAAATTATTATATTCAATTACACATACATATGCACATGCATATAATGTATCCTAATAAAACTTAAAAAAAAATACATCAATTCGTGTTTATCAAAAGAGTTCAATTAATTTACATTAAATAAAAAATTCTTTTTTTATTGAATCAATTTCATATATAGTAATTTTTCGTATTTATTATGCTTATTTATTATATAGATTTTTGTTGTTGAAAAATTTGGATTACTTAAGTTTTTAAATTATTTTCTAGTTAAAAAATAAATTAACTTAATTTTCAAGTACCAAAAGATTCAAATGATACTAAAAGAATAAAAACAATAATTGTAAATTAAATAAGTATTATTATTCAAGGAATAAATTTAATATTTGTTATTCAAGGGTTTTGTGACCGAATTAGATAAGTTAGGGGAATTGGTATTTTCTACAACTTTCTTTATACATGACATCAAAATCCTAGAAATAATTCCTTTTCTTTTTTACTTTCCCTATAAATTCAACATTCCCTTTTATATGGATTCATCATTTATATTTTAATTATTGAGAAAATTACAAAATAATCTACTTATTAAATTTGCATATTACTAAATTTTAAATAGCTAGTATTATGTCTTACAAAATTTCCTATATATGCTTATGATATATCGTTGGAAGACTTTAAAATATTGTGTAATATGAAACTTATATTATTTGAAAATTCAAAGTATTCTAAAAGTTATAATAGAAATAAAATACACTTTCAATTTTTGAAGAAAAATGAGAATACAAGAAGATTATTATCTTGTAACTTAACAAATAAAAGCCAAATACAAACTTAAATTACTTGAATGACCTATAATTATTTATGCTAGAAGAATAATTTTGTCAAATCAAAAGTTTCAAGAAACCTCTAAGCCATTCACACTTTTATAGATAAAAATATAGTGTAGATGTAGATATAGATTGTGTATCTTCAAACAAATTTTGTTGTATAATTGAGTTTTTTTTCAAATTATTATTCGATGGAACAACATCGACTTGAGAAATGCGCAAAATAACGGGACATAATTGTAAAGTCGAGATTATTATATATTATCTCTGCAAAATGAAATTGCCCCACTTTTTGGCAATCGCCTTTAAGATACAACAACTTTTCAGTTATTATAGCATCACTAGCAAATAATAAACTTTCCGCAAACTAGTGTGTAATTCAGAAAATTCAAGATTGAAAAGGAAATAGACCATAAATTACAGAAAATCCTTGTTGAATGCAGTAATTTTCACTATGCTGGGGCAATCTTTATATAGACATTGAAGAATTATGTTGTACACACACAACCCTATCGAAAAAATGGTTGCTCAAACAAGCATCTCAAATTAAGTCAGCAGGTGTTAGTCCAAGAGGTGTATCCAAGAGGTGTAGCCCAAATGGACACACCTATTTGACCAAAAGCTTCAGGCATCTCAAATTAAACCAGTGGGTGCTAGTCTAGGAGGTGCACCGAACAAACATACATGTTCAACCAAAATCAGCATTCTAGATTGGATAAAGTTTCCTTTGAGGAGTGCCTTAGTTCTCCTTTTGGAGGTCGTATTTTACGTCTTGCGGTCATGCGTGATGTAGCTCGTGTCCTGATATGTTCGAGTTGGGTAGTCTCCCTCGAGGAGTGCCTTAGTCCTCCTTTTGGAGGTGGTTTAGTTTCCTTTGGAGTGTTTAGTTTTCTTTAGTTTTGTGTTTTTTTAGTTGTTTCTTGTTTTGCTCCCTCGAATTACGGTGGTTATACCTTTCGTACGGAGTTCTCCCCTTGACATGTATCAATGTATGTATGTTCAAGGTGGCCATTTTGTCAGTTGGCAGTGTAAGTTTTGTTGAATATTGAATATATTTCTATCGTTTCAAAAAAAAAAAAAAGATTGGATAAAGTTGAATAGTTGCGTCTCTAGCTTTTGAAAAATAGTTGCACAGATCATAATTACAAAACCAACAAATTCCAACATTATAAAATTATCCGAAATATTACGTACAAACTTTTATTATTGTCAAATTATTGGCAAGTTCTCTCATACAAATGAGTTAAATACTCCGAATAATGATTGTCAAATTATCTGAAATATTCTCTGGTCAAACTATTGTCAAATAATTGAGAGTTACCCCCTATTTAATATTTATACTTGTCGAATAAAACAACCCATTTTGGTTTTCATATAACTATAAGTTGTCATTTCAAAATCACCATACAGTTTATGGATGAAAGCAAACTCACATATGCTCTTAATTTTAATAAAAGGTTTCCAATTTGCCTTAGCTTGTTTGGCAATCACCTTCATACGTCTCACTGAAGATATATTAAACTTTCAACTCTGTGGTAGACCTTCATAGGTAGAGCTACCTCCATGGTCCAGTCTATGGGAGACTCACCTCTCGTGGTAGACCTCCATAGGTAGAGCTACCTCCATGGTCCAGCCTCTCACCTCGTGGTAGACCTCCATGGGTAGAGCTACATCCATGGGAAGTCTCACCTTTATGGTAGACCTCCATGGGTAGAGCTACCTCCATGGGACTCACCTCTGTGGTAGACTTCCATAGGTAGAGCTACCTCCATGGTCCAGATCTCACCTTATGGTAGACTGCAAGGGTAGAGTCGCTTACATGGGAGACTCACCTCTGTGGTAGACCTCCATAGGTAGAGCTACCTCCATGGTCCGGGCCTCACCTTATGGTAGACCTGCAAGGGTAGAGCTACTTCTATGGGAGATCGACCTCGTGGTAGACCTCCATAGGTGAGCTACCTCCATGGTCCCGCTCACCTTATGGTAGACCCGCAAGGGTAGAGTCGCCGCTTCTATGGGAGACTCACCTCTGGTAGACCTCCATGGGTAGAGCTACCTCCATGGGAAGTCTCACCTTTATGGTAGACCTCCATGGGTAGAGCTACCTCTATGGGAGACTCACCTCTGTGGTAGACCTCCATGGGTAGAGCTACCTCCATGGTCCAGTCTCACCTTATGGTAGACCTCCATGGATGTAGAGCTATCTCCGTGGTCCAAAGATACCTCAATAGGAAGACTGATACGTATTAAATGTGAAAGACACCTTGATGGGACATAAAGCATACAGGTGGGAAGACCTGACATACATTAAATGTGAAAGACACATTGATGTGACATAAAACATAAAGGTGGGAAGACCTGCCGTGCATTAAATGTGAAAGACCTTGATGTGACATAAAGCATAGAGGTAGAGAGACCCGCAGAGAAGAACTACAAAATACTTGAGACTACATAGGAGTAAATATGAGACATTATAAAAGAGGGTAAACTATCATCATCATCTCTCCCTTTTTTCTCCTACATTCACTATTTTCATATCTTTAAACACTCTTTTTTCCTTTTAAAACTAAACTTGATCGTCGAGTCTTAACGCCGAATTATCTCCCGTGTAGTCTTTTGCGAGAACTGCGAGGATCGAGGTTGGGATCTTGAGAAGATCTCCCCAAGAGGCCTTTTCAAGTGGCGCCTAGCCTGTGGGGAACATTTGAGTTTAAGATGTGAGAAAATTGGCTATTTGATTATCATCTATACTTTTTTTCGATTCTTCCGATGTTTCTTCTTCCAGCAAAAACCAATGGATCGGAAAACTGATTTTCTGCTCGCATTCATCTACGTCGTTGCCAGCGTCGGCGACCAGTCTCCGGCCGCCGCACCATTCGCCGCTTCACCTTCACCTATCGCACACACTACATCACCACCAGCTTCGGCTCCAGAGCTACTCGGCCCACCCGCGCCACCAGTCGAAGCTTCTGGGCCTAGTGCTGATTCCATTTCTCCTATTCCTACTTCACTCAAAGATGAGGTACGTGTTGCATTTCCAGATCTTGAACTACGTGACACTATTTCCTAATTTTAGAAAAACTGTTGCAATAATTGAAAGGATAAAAATGCTTGTGAATAGTTTTTTTTTTTTTTTTTGTGTTATGGAATTGGTTCAATAATAGTTTGAATTATTCTTCACTAAATGGTTTGTCTGTTGCTACTTATTTGAGGAAAAACTAAAATGAACAGATAGAAAGTTATATATATATTTTGTATAAATGCTTTGTGTGGTGGAAGAGATTAAGTAGTGAAAATTGAGTTTGAATTTAGCTTTGGAAATTGAAATAAATGGGTTATCCGTAAATGGGTTTGTTGAATGAAAATGACTTGTTTTTGTATTTCTTTATCTAGAAGTAATTCATGGTTGAATTCATCACTTGTTTTCAATAGTAAGTAGATCTACTAACTGGCTTTGCGTAAATATGATTGTAAGATCTGATATATTTTTATTTAATATATATATATATATATATATATATATATATATATATATAATTTGGGTTTTGGTTTGTGTTCGATAGATGTTGAAAACTGAAAGCAAAAGAATAAAGTAATTGGGTGAGTGAGTTTATTGATTTCTATTATTTCCTTCAAATGTAAAAAAATATATATATATATATATATATATATATATATATATAAATGACATTTTGCAAATTACATATTGCCATTGTTCAAAACTTCAGTTTATGCATATATCAAAGTTGGCGGAGGGATGAATATATGTTTAGTGTTGGTTTCATTCAATATATGAGAATAATAAATTTGCAGTGTTCTCAAGCACATGGTAAATTAAAGATTTGAGCATATTCATGAAATTCCATATTGGTTGCGAGAATTTACATTCAATCCTAGACGAGCTTGCATAGTTGTGGAGCAAAGGACTTGGTAATTAATGTTCTAATGGAGAATGGATTTCTCTTTCTCTAATCCTTTTTACTTAAAAAAAAAATAAAAATTCTGAGACCTGGTCAATTGACAAGAATGATTACCGAGATTTAATTTAACACGTTGTTTGTGGTTCCGTTGCATGTGAATGGACCTTAATTTAGATGCATGTCCTCTCAGCTTGCTTGCCAATAGCTCATTAATTAGAAAATCTAGCCTCTTTATGGGAAGGGTTTTGTTGTTCTGGTACTTTTCAAAATATATAAATGGCCCGTAGGGGCAATATGTAATCTGGGGGTGGGTTGCGATGGCTTTTGAATTATCTATCATGGCTTATACGAATTATTTCCCCATGTTACCAAAGTAATTAGGTCACAAATCTGAAGCGAGCCGGATCAAAACCCTGAGGGATCGAAATCGTACCTCGCACTTGGGTACCATCAAAACCCTGAGGGGTCGAGCTGAGCTCGTACCCTTGGGTACCATCAAAACCCTGAGGGATCGAGGTGACCTCGTACCCTTGGGTACCATCAAAACCCTGAGGGATCGAGGTGACCTCGTACCCTTGGGTACCATCAAAACCCTAAGGGATCGAGTGAGCTCGTGCACTCCTGGTACCATCAAAACCCTAAGGGGTCGAGTGAGCTCGCACTCCTCGGGTACCATCAAAACCTTGAGGGATCGAGTGAGCTCGCACTGGGTACCATCAAAACCCTGAGGAGTCGAGCTGAGCTCCTACCTTGGGTGCCATCAAAACCCTGAGGGTCGAGCTGAGCTCGTACCCTCGGGTACCATTAAAACCTTGAGGGGATCGAGCTGAGCTCCTACTTTGGGTGCCATCAAAACCCCGAGGTGTCGAGTGAGAGCTCGCCTGGGTACCATCAAAACCCGAGGGATCGAGAAGTTGAGAATATTTGGCGAAAAATTAGAAAAAGTACTTATTTATTTGTAAATTTCAAACCGTAAGCGGTCTAAAGACCCTCTCCCTTTTTTAGATTCTGATTAAATGAAACAAAATCAGAAGCAGAATTTGGCACTTGCAACACTAAAAAGTGTTTTTTTAAGCCAAAAAATGAGAAGCACTTTTTTTAAGTGATTGCAAACACTCCCTATATCCTGATCGAATATAAACCCATCGGATAAAATTCCAAGAAAAGCTCGTCAACGGTAATCCTGGGAATTTTTAAGGCAGCGATTTCTTAAAATGTGAGGCCTTTGGATAAGTAACCTACTGCCATTGAGAATAATGAAAAAGTTCTCTTACTCTCGTGGATGCAGTCATGAACTCAATGCACTGTATAATTGGAGGTTAATCAAGTTAAATGGCTTTTCGTCTATAATTTGGAATGCATAGATAACTCAACCAGTTGTTAAGCTGAAAACAACTTACCCGATCCATTGAGAAATCAAAATGGTAACATAAACGGTGCGAGATAACATGCTCCTCCGTGCCCAAATGGTATGCCAGACCATAGGCTTAAAAACCAGAACACACAAACCAATATCATATATAGCTAGACAAAAGAAAGGTATGCATATATTATGTGGAATGTAAAATGCAACAAAAATTGGAATGATTGATCAGGAGTGATAACCTACACAATGAAACATGTATATACTTCATGAAAAAGACAGAGGAATTAAATCAGTAGCCAAAACAGAATACGGAATCAAACACACCATCACCACCAACAACAACAACAAACGAAAAAGAAAAGAAAAGAAAAACAGGGGAATTTGTCTAATTTTTTTTGATAAGCTCGGCTTTTTCTCACATTAGCTGAATCAAATTAAGCAAGAATTAGCTCTCTCTCTCTCTCTCTCTCTCTAATAAATTAATTGGGCGCAGCATTGCATATGCTTCTTATTGCTTAGATTTTCTTGTTTTTTCACTTCTGTTCTTCCACAAAACATTGTTCTTTGTCATAAAGAAAAGAAGCACATCAAAGAAACTACATGCTGATAAAAACATTATAAATCACATGCAAACATCTCAAAAAAAAAACTCAATGACTTCAGCTATAATTTCCTCACTAAACCATTCATCAAAAAACTTGTTACATCCTCGTCTTCCTCTTCCTCTTCTTCTTCTCACTTCTTTCATTCCTTTAATGTATACCAAACTCTCGGTATATCCATAGATCTCAAAAGAAAGATGCTGAGAGCCATAAAGCCAGACCTTCTTAACACATCCAGTCTCAGGATCAAACACAAACAATTTGTCATTTGGGCGTTCTCCCAGAATTTTCCCATTCTTTGAACACTGCAAAATCCTATCCACTTTCACCTCAATAGGTCCAAAACTGTAATTCTTTCTCCAAATTTGTTCGTCATCGTCAATATCCAAACATCAAGAGACTCAACCCATTCGTTGTCTTTAGTACATACAAGAGCAGCAAGGGAATCTTTCCAATCAACCAATTGTGACTCCGCCTTCCTTCAGACTAAGGCTTGAAAGAGACACAATCTTGAAAACCAATTTTGTCACATCAAAACACACCAAAACCTCACCATGATCACTCTTAGCAAGCCAATACGGATTTCCATTCACAATGACATCACATGTAGTCCGCAACACCCTAAACTGAAAATCAACCTCAATTGTTCTCCAAGAATCTGAATTAACAGAGTACACCTCAACTCCAGCAATGCTCATTTCCAAAAAATTAACAATTCTCACCACCTTAAAATCAGCCCCCTTAGCATCATATCCAAATCCAAGTGACACCCTCTCAAAACCCCCAAAATATGCATTTGAAAGTTGAATAGATTTTGACAAATTCATAGCAGGGTTCCACATAGTGATGCCACAGTCATTCAAGCAAATTAAGCCATTGTAACACCCCACAATACTCTTCGGGCGGTTGTTAATATAAGGATATGGGTAGTCAATAATTGTGGGTTTCTTCTCATTGGACTCAATGTTGAGAAGAGATGCGGTGGTACAAAACTTTGCAGTCTTACTACAAATAATGAAAGACTGATTTTTGGGGTCACTAGAAAACTGACCATGGTGCATTTTGACGAAGTGTGGCGTGGAAAAAAGCTCGCACCAGGGCTTGCAAACAGACCTGAAACGGAGAATTGATTTCACCGGAAGGCGTGCGAGGATGCAGAGCATTATATCATCATGAAGAACACAGTTCGCCATGGCGTTGGCGGCAATCGGTTCTTTGATCTTTTCCGGGCTTTCAGTTCTTATGGGAGTCATTCTGGGGCGATAGTTTTCTTCCGGAAAAATTAAATTCTGATAATTTGAAAAGGAAGAAGGAAAAAGAAAGGGATTTGGGTGAATACCGGATGGTAGAAAAGGAAGAGTACGTGGTGAGGCAGTTGCGAATTGCGATGGTGGGAAGGACTGAAATTGGGGTGTAACGTGAGTATGGGTGGGAATAGGTTAATCAATCCAACATATTGGGCTTAGCTATTTTCCTTGGACCTACTTAACAATTGGATTACACAAATGGCTTTTATAGGGGTTATGGACACAAAAGCCCAATATTGCGGGAAAAATGACATATTTTCTGACGTTTTTATACTCTCGCCTTTTATTTGGACATTCTTTTACTCTCGCCAAATTTTTCTGGATTTTTTTATCTTATTATTTCAATTGTTTTGAAACATGTTTTATCTAATAAAATTTCAAAATAAAAATAATTTCTCTTCCATTAAATAATTAAATTTATACTCAAAATCTTAACAATCAAGAAAAATATACACATAAATCAGCACATATTGAAAAAAATACATTGAAGAATATAGAAACAACACATGAATAGAAAAGCACAACTCATTTTTTGTTTCAATGCATTGAAAACGTCGAAAACATTGAAACAACTAAGAAATGATAGAACAACATTGAAAACTATATAAAAACAACCTAGAAACAACAAAAAAAATATAGAAAACACCACATGAATAAAAATAGATAAAAACTGCATTGAACCAACAAAACAACATCAGAACAACATTAAAAATAGTATAGAAACAATCAACAAACAACATAAATAATATAGAAAATAACACATCAATAAAAAGAGTTTAAAAATAGGTAAAAAGTACATTGACACATTAAAAATTACATGAAAAACAACAAAGAAATATCATAACAACATTCAAAACATTATAGAAAATAACCAATAAACAACAGAAATAATATATAAAACAACACGTGAATAGAAAAGAGCGTAAAAAAATAAGTAAAAGTTGTATTGAAATATTGAAACAACAACGAAACAACCAAGAAACAAATACAAACAACATCGAAACAACAAAAATAATACATAAATCAATACATGAACAAAAAATCGAAAAAAAAAACGTAAAAATAACACAAAAAAATATGCAGGAAGGTAAAAAAAGCCAAAAAATCGACCGGGAGAGTCCAAAGTGAGATGAGCATAAACAATGTCTTTTTTTTTTCCGAAAAAAGCAAGTATTTTCGGCAATTTCTCTTTAAAAAATTAATTTAAATAATCGAGTCAGACCTGAGCCTTTAAAAAAGTCTTTTAAGCTAAACAGATCTACATATTTCTAAGCCTACATATACAAGGTTATACATAATACATATACCTATATTATTACAATTTACATATGAATGTTTTTGAAGCTACATATATATATAAATATAATATAACACACTAATAAAGTAAATACAATTAAATATTATATAATGTACATTAATTAATTTTTTTACATATTAATTTTTATAAGTTTAAATAAGCCTACCATGATACTTTTAAGTAAAAAAGTCAAGCCGGGCCTATCAAAAGCGCCTATTACAAATAATAGGTTACGCTTAGGCCTAAACTTAGTAAAACATGCATGTCGTCCAATACAAGGTTTGTCTTGACCAAGCCCATTTCCACCCCTAAATATAAGTAAGAAGAATGAAAGCATTGAATGTGGCCATATTTATATACCACGTTGAGATTTTAAGAAATCCAAATTTTCATTAATAAAGTAATTTATTTTTTTCATATTAATTTTCTATTTTAATAAATTTATGTTATATTAATTTGTTTTTATATTTTTTATATAATTATAGGAGTCATTCTCAATGAATTATATCACACGTTGTGGAGAAGACGCCCAAACATAAATGACGTGATGGAAGAAATTCTCTTAGTTCAAGAAGATATACAATCTTCCACTCAAGTTATAGTGCTTGATTGGGAAATAAGCTTAATGTTCTGCTCAAGTTACAGTGTTTGATTCGAGAATAAGCTATCAAACCATCGAGTTAACCTTATTGAAGTCCAAATTCATATCGAAGAGTATGATTTAAAAAAAGAAAGGAAGAGTTATTTTTCCACCATGAAGTCACTAAATCAAAAGCCAATGCTTTTGAAATTCTTACGTTTTGATTAGAGATTAAATTGTTCAATCCTAATCAACATTATTTCCAAATCCATGCTCACAGGAGATCAAATTGACAATTCAAACTTCAATGACTCAAATATCAAAGTTCTTATTCTTGAAGAGAATAATCAGATTTAGAAATAAAGATTTTAAACCTTTTTATTTAGGGAAAATTTTCATAAACCTCTCAAACTATGCGGAATTTTCTACATTACCCGCTAAACTATTGTTATACTAACCCCCTGAACTACATGAAAATTTCTACGGTCCCGTCTTCTCCTTCCCGCCGGCGGAATATTCCCATCAGATCCGTTTATGGGGAGGGGGATATGGGACCGTAGATATTTTTATGTAGTTAAGAGGGTTAAATAGAAAAATATAATTTAGGGAGTGATTCCAAAAATTGTGCATATTTCTCAGAAGAAAAAAAAATGTGCATAGGTTTGGGGGTACATTAAAATTTTCATAGGTATTTATATTTATACTACTTTTGTGCATATGTATAAAAATAAAGTATTAAATTATATCATAGTTTTATAATTTTCATAAGTTATTATGCATGATTTCCAAACGAATTACTCTGACTCTGAAAAAATATCTAGATACTAAAAGTGGTCATTTCTTTCAAGCAAAGAACATAAGCTTTGAAATCCCAATCAAATATATAAATAGCTTTCATCTCCACTAGATGACTTTTTTCATTCGATGCACAAGCAATAGAAGGGTCAAGAACCCAACAAATGGAAACATGCATCATTTTGACAAAATCAATGAAACTATAACATATTATATAATATACACACATGTATATAGAGACGCACATAATTCAAGCATTTAGAATTAGATGCATACAAAAAAAAGTCGAATCTAGTAAGCTAGTAAATCTAAGAATTGGAGAATAGTTAAATGAAAATCTGATGTTGATTTAATTGCTAGAGGAAATTTTAATGTATCCCCAAACAATGCGTGATTTTTTATATTACCCGTTAATTTTATTTTCTTCTACTTAACCTTTAAAACAAATAAACCCTTCTCGATGGTTTCGAATTTGAGAAGATTCTCGCATTATATATCATGCAAAGACACCATAGGGCCGATGATCTACTGGTGCGCCATGCCGCAGCCGACGATCGCATGCATCTTTGTTAGATAAATGTTTTTATCAAGATTTTGATGATTTTATTTAACTGAGTTTTTACATCAAAACAATGTCCCTAAATGTTGTCCAAATACTACCAATTGATTTAAAATATTTTTACTAATTTTTTGGAGTATTTCTTGAAGTTTATTTTTGTCAAAAATCGCACAACACTTCTGTTTTGAGGTCAACCGATCGCCCTAGAGGGCAACCCATGCCTGAAAGTCGAAACCTAAAACAGAAAACAAAACTGGGAATGAAAGAGGTAGGTCGACCAGGGTGTCGACCGGTGTAGTCGACCGGTCGACCTTGTGCTCGCAACTTTGGCCAAATACGACTTTTCTTCTCGTATTGTTTTTAAGGCCCTGGATCGGCCCAACAGGGGTCGACCGTGGACCCCCGTCGACCGACCCCCCCCGTGTTAATTAGTGCGATCCAAATTCAAATTTCTATCTCTGCGCGACCGTTCGACCTATGTTTTTGACAGCAAAATTCAAACCGTTGGACAACCATTATCAGCAAGATTTACTTTATCAATTTTGTACATTATTTCTACATCTTGTGATCTTCTTTTTGTAGACAAAAGTAAAGATGGAGGAGCCTATGTTGGAGATCCAATCTTGAAGACTCTTCTATAAATAGAGGAAGATTTGAAGCAAACAACACTACAACACACAAGCATACAATACAACAAGAAATCTGCAAAATTCTCAAAGCTTTCATTTTTACATTCTTGTTGTAATAGCCTAAATTCTTACACTTGCACAATCTTGAGGTCTAGGCTTTTTGTTCTTGATTACACTTGCACTCAAAGTTTGTATACTTCATTTATTGAGTTGTAATCTTGAATTTTTCTATCATCCAAAACAAGATATCCTTGTTAGTGTTCTTGTGGTAAGAACACACTTGGGTGATCTTAGGTGTTGAAGAGTGTGGTACTCTTCATAGGTGTTGAAGGAAGATTGTGGTAATCTCCCTAAAGGTGTTGTAAGAAGATTGTGTTAATCTTCAAATGTGGTGTTGTATTAATTGTGGTAATTAATAAAATCTTTTTTTCTTTTTGAAATCCATCCCGGAGATACTGGGGTGGTAGAGGATTAGGCCCTAGGTGGGTTGAACATATTCAAATCGACGTGCGTTGTTTATTTTCCGCACTTACATTATTGTCATTTACTTGTTCATTCGAAAAAGAGGGCGATTTGCGGAAAATCGACATAATCTATTCACCCCCAGATTATCGTAGCCACTTGGACTAACAAGTGGTATCAAAGCCAATCTCTTTGGCTAGCTCGTTCCGAGTAAAGAGGAAAGATCCATGGCTACGAATGAAGCTTATCTCACCACCGGCGCCTCCACCAACAAGCCACCACTATTCGACGCCAACAATTACGCATTTTGGAAAGACCGTATGGAGTGCTTTCTACAAGGGTGCGGATTTGACATTTGGAATGTGGTTATTGAAGGAGTTGCTCAACCAACAAAAAAATTGGAGGATGGCACCACGACTCTCAAACCGTTCAAGGAGTTCGATGAAAATGACAAGATAGCTTTCTCTCTAAACGGCAAGGCCTTAAATATTTTACATTGCTCTCTTACCGCCATCGAGTATAATCTTATAAGAGGCATAAGGTCGGCACATGAAGTTTGGAAAAAATTAGAAACCATCTATGAGGGCACAAAGAAAGTGAAGCAAGCAAGAAAAATAATGCTTGTGAAAGACATTGAAAATTTCAATATGCATGATGGTGAAAGCATATCAAAAATGGTGGAAAGGCTTGACAACATTGTCAATCCTCTTGTGGCTCTTGGAAAGGTCATCTCCGAAGAAGACAAGGTGGCCAAGGTATTGAACGCTCTTACCGGCTCATGGTCTGAAAAGGTGACGGCTATCACGGAAGCACAAAATCTCGAGACACTCAAATTCGATGAGCTCATTGGGAACCTCCTCATCTACGAAGTCTATCCCAAGGAGAGGAAAATTTCAAACCATCCATCAATCAATCGAGTATGCAAAATATTCCTAAAGGTCTTGCATCTTCTTCTAATAATGCATACCATGATATTGATGAGGATGATGGGGAGACGGCCGCACTTGTTCGTAAATTTGCAAAATTTGTGAATAAAAATAAGGCAAGAAAACCCGGAGACAACTCGTGTTTTAAATGCGGAAAATCCGGACACTTCATAGCCGATTGGCCAAAATCGAGGAGAAGGAACAAAAGAAGAAGAAGCCTTTTCCAAAAAAGAAGGCTCTAAATGCTAAGTCAAAACTTGGGATGAGCTACTTGAAACAACCGATGAAGAAGGAGAATCCGAACATGGTCTTATGACTATAGACGACGAAAACAACGAGGTACGCCTAATGTTTCATCCTCTTCCTTAGTTGATGAATTGCAATGTGATTTTGATGAATTGCAAATTGAATTTCAAAATTTGATTGTTAAATACAAGAATTTGAAAAAGGAGCATAAAGAGCTTAAAATTGAAAAAGAAAAATTATTTACTTCTTATGAATCTCTTGATAAAGCTCATGCTATTACTCTTACTAGAGTTCATACTCTTGAAACCGAAAAAGAATCGCTCACCAAAGATCTTGAATATTTAAAAAGGATGTGCATCGTTTTAAGTTAAGTGCGGATAAAGTTACAAAAATTTTAGATGCACAAAGAGGTGAACATTCTAAATTAGGACTTGGCTATAAACCTTTTCAACCTCTTTCAAAAAAAAAAAAAAAAAAAGACCAAGGTCCGACTTTTGTACGTGCTAGTAGTGCCCATAATCTTATTTGTTTTTATTGTGGTAAAGTTGGTCACTATGTTAGTCATTGTAAATTGAAGAATAATTTTAGCTTTGTTTGGAGACCCAAAGGTCTCAAGGCTAACCCCATGGACCCCAAAACTATAGGTACCTAAAAATAATTCTTTTGTAGGTCATAGGGGCTATAACAACTATGGAGGATTCAAAATGGCTCATGGACAACGGTGTTCATGCCATATGATCGAAAAGAGAGAACTTTTTACCAACATCAAGCTCCAAGAAAAGGGTATGGTCATGTTCGGCAATGGCAAAGGAAGAATTCTTGAAAATGGAGAAATTGGTAACTCTTCTTCTCTCTTATAATGTTCTTTTAGTAGAAATGCTTAAGTTTAATTTGATAAGTGTTAGCCAACTTTGTGATTCAAATTATAATGTTGTTTTCAATAAAGAAAAATGTCTTATTTTCAAAAATGGTAAAATTATTTGTGAAGCAAATAGAAAAGGCAATCTTTACAAAATTTGTACAAGTGATTTGGTTAGTCAAAATGTTTCTTGTCTTGTCGTCAATAAATGATTTAACTAGATTATGACATAGGCAACTTGAACATGTTGGATATAAAAATTTGTAAACTATTTACAAAAACCAACATGTAAAAGGATTGTAAGTCCAAGCGCTACGATAATCTAGAGGGGGATGAATAGATTACCTCCATCTTTTCGATTATGCTCTCTTTTTCGAATCAAATACGCCAAGACAATAGTAAAGGTGCGAGGAAGTAAACAACACGCATTGATTTATAGAGGTTCAACCCACCTGGGGCCTAATCCTCTACCACCCCAAGATTCTGGATGGATTTCAAAAAGAAAAAGATTTTATTAATTACCAAAATTAATACAATACCTTACGACATCACCTTGAAGAGCACCACGCTCTTCTACAACACCACCTTTGAGATTACTACAATCTCTCTTGAAGATTACCACAATCTCCAACGGCACCTTGTGAAGATTACCACAATCTTCAATCTTGAAGAATACCAAATTCTTCAATACCTCAAGAGCACCACACTCTTGAAACACCTATCACCTAGATCACCCAAGTGTATCCTTTCCACAAGAATACTCACAAGGATGTCTTGTGTTGAATGATGACAACAATCAAGATTACAACTCAATAATGAATATTACAATTTGAGTGCAAGTGTAATCAAGAAATAAAGCCTAGACCGCAAGATGTGAAAGTGAAAGAACTAGGCTATTACAACAAGAATGTAAAAATGAAAGCTTGAACAATTTGCGATTTCTTGTTGTGTATTTTGCTTGTATGTGTTGTGTCTTGTGTCTTGAATTCATCCTCTATTTATAGGCTCCCAACATAGGCTCCTTCTTCTTCACTTTTGTCTACAAAAAGAGGATTACAAGATGTAGAATATTGTACAAAAATGAAAAGTAAATCTTCTTTGATAAGGATTGCAACGGTTGGAATTTTTGTAAAAAAATAACATAGAGCGTTGGTTGCCTGTAATAAGATTTCGAACGTTTTGAAAAAATAGTGCGATCCGTAAAGTAAAGTCGGGGGCGACCGGTCTCCCTAGGGTTCGACCGGTCGGCCCCCTACCGGGCCGTTCCTCTCTTCAATTTTCTTGACCCAGTGAGTTCTCGCTTCAATTTTGAGTTCTTCAGCACTACGACGTTTTGGGCGGCACTCTGTCGACCTCCAATTTTAAATATTGTCCGATTTTTTTCAAAACTAAACTTCAAGAAATACTCCAAAAAATTAGTAAAAACATTTTAAATCACCCGGGAGTATTTGGACAACATTTATAAACAATGTTTTGGTATAAAAACTCATTTAAACAAAATCATCAAAATCTTGATAAAAACATTTATCTAACAAACTCCCCTTTTTGATGATTACAAACCAAAACAATTTTAGGAAGTCGATTTAAAACAAAACCAATTTTCCTGGTCTAAAACATCAAACCATTACAAGCAAGATTTATCATAAGTACAAACACACAAGGATATGAGCAAAGATTTTTCAAAATCATTTTTGCACAAGCTCCCCCTATCAACATGCATAACACAATTAAGTAGAAGCAAACAACTACAAGCTAAAAGCTTGAATTTCAGGAGCTTAAAAGCTCCCCCTGTTACAAAAGCATCATTAGTCAAGTATAAAAGTCCATAATACATCACATGGACTACATATTATCCATAGCTTTTGGCTTTTAAGAGATTTAGCTTATAGCTTTTCTTGCGAGCTTATTTATGCTTTTTTGAGCTTATGAGTGTTTTTCTTGTTTCTCCCCCTTTGGAATCATCAAAAATAATGTTAGCACGATAAAAACATCATACAATTATATCAAAGTGCGCAATTTTATAGATTTATCGAGCATATTGAGCATTTAAGCTTAAATTCCGAATAAAAGGGAAAAAATTGCTCATTTGATTTGTAAAAGCTCATTTGATTGATAAAACATGATCTCTATAAACTTATAAGACTTTTCAAATCAAGAGAATCATGTAGGTGATGAGTTTTTCATTGAAACATTTTGTCGAACACTTGGCGTGCATTGAATAAAACAAGAGAAATATAACGCCTTTGTGATTTGTTTAAGCCAAAAATTTTCATCACCAATTTCAATACAACAATATTCATTCATCATCAATCATCATAAACAACATATTAATACAAGAATTTCAACAAGATATCAAGATACAAGCACATTCTCAAGGGTTAAACCCAATTGAGATTAAAAAGAGGAATTAAACTTACCAATCAATCGGAGAGGTCAAGTAATACGGATGATATACTCGTACTCTAAACCCAAAAATGTGTAATATACAAGAAAGAAATTATATTGGGTGAATTGTGTGTGAAATTTGCAAATGGGTTGATTTTGGAAGAAAATAGCCAAAATAACGAAACGAAGGATGACGAGCCATTTATAAGGCCGAAATCATCAAGGCGGCACGATGCCGGGGCTAGGGCGACCGGTCGGAGGCTTGGGCGACGGCCGGCTTTTAGCCTTAGCGCCAAATTTACCCCCCATTGTCCGTTTTGATTTTGCAAAATCCGAAGTTTGAACCAAAAATCCGATTTTTCGCCCCTAAGTTTTAAAAATATGCAAAATGCAAACATAGACCTCATTCAATATACATTACGTCATAATCAAGCTCGAAATGAGGTAAAGGACTCGCCGGTAAACGGTTGAAAACAAATGTCCATGAGTTATCTTTGAGAAGGAATTAAACACATCTCAAATTTTCGTTTTTAGAAACGCAATACCTTAAAAAGTATCAAAACTCAATATGTTTAGTTCGAGTATGACGAACCATATTTTGAGAAGTTGTAATCACCGGACTTGTTATGCCGAAAAATAATAACGTTTTAAAACTTTGGATAAACAAGTCATAAGAAGAAGTGCCTTACAAATATTTGAAAATTTCATTTAACGGAACTTTAATGAGATTCGTTGGGATTGTTTGAAGTCGAGCATATAGACATAAGATATATAAAATGTCGAGTCTAAGGAGTAATAAACGAAGATAAACATACCTCGAATTTGGTTTGTTAACCAATATGCCTTTCTCAAACTTGTTCATCTTGATATTGTTGACATAGGAATGGAGATTGTTCTTCCTTCTTCAATGTCTAACTTCTTCAAATGTTCTTTTGTATATTTTGATTGTAAAATATAACCACCTTCTTGGCATTGTTTAACTTGAAGTTCAATGAAAAGATTTGAGCTCCTCCATCATGCTCCTCTCAAATTCACCTAACATCAACTTAGAAAACATCTTGCACAAACATTCATTAGTAGCACCAAATCAACTAAAATTTGCAGTAATAAGCAATCTTGCCCTTCTTCAAAAACAAAGAGAGTAGTGTAAACCTTACCTCTTGTAAAATCATTTTGCAAAAGAAAATAGCTAAGTCTATCATACCATACACGGGGTACTTGTTTTAAACCAAACAAGGCCTTTTATAAAAATCATTTGGCCTAGAAAAATTTTAAACCCCGGAGGTTGTTTTATATAGACTTCTTCTTGAATAAAACCGTTTAAAAAAGTGGATTTAACATCTATTTTGGTAAAGCTTGAAATTTTCTTAAAACAAGAATAGGCAAGCAAAATGTGAAAAACCACGGAAGCAAATGTATTATCAAAATCAATACCTTCTTCTTGATAATACCTTAGAGCTACTAACCTTGCCTTGGTCATCAAGCTTGTTCCAAAATACCAAAAATATCTGCAAAATCTTAAGAAGATATCTTGCACAAGAGCATAGTAATATCGAAAAATAGAGATATAATAACAAGTAACACATACTATGCTTTCAAACAAATCATCAAGAGTTTCATAAAACATGTAAGTTCAAATAAGCTTATAGGAAGCTATATAAGGTCTCTTTTGAAATTTGAAAAATTCAAGAGCATATAGTTGAGACCTCATTTACAAGAAGCGTATGAACAAGAGCTTTTGACAAAGCAACCAAGAATAATGGCATTTATATGTGCAATGAAATGCATAACTTAAGAGAAGGATAAAAATCAATTGTATTATCAAAAGAAAAATATAATCCCTTACAAATTTTTGGATAAGACAAGCTATGTCAAATAATGCCTTTCAAAAATCAAAAATCCTCTAAATAGCACTTGTATAAAATACTTTGAAAAACAAGCACGAATGACAAAAATATATCGAGTCTATAGGAAGAATACCAATGATGAGCGTACCTTGATAGTTTATGGTCCTCTCTTGAGAAAATAACCATTGAAGAAAATATATATGTCCTACACAAATCTTATACACGTTTTGCACAAACATAATGATACAAGTATAGGCTAATCAATAAGAGATATCATAAATGTGCTTATGCTATATAAAACCATAAGAGATAATAAAATCACCTTAGTATATGTAAATGCACAAGAGTTGAGAACAAAATATACAAGATCTCCTTTTCAAAATATTTAAAAACACAAATATATATTGAAGACCTTAATACTAAGAGAGATTTGAAAACTCATTTTACAATTAAGACACAAATAAAAACATGCATAACAAAATAAAATGCATATTTAAATGGAGATACGATTTACCAATTTCGCCATTTCCATGGGTTATGTCGTTCCCATTGTTGATGATATCTTCCCCTTTGAAAATCATCTTGTTGATGATAGCTTCTCCAACCGCTCCATTTCCAGGATTGTGTTCTTCCCATTGTTGATAGTGCCTTTCTCTTGGAAATTTATTTTGATGTTGTCTTCTTCTTTGATCAAATGAAATGGTCATTTGATGTCTTCTTGGCCGTATGTATTTTCCTCGATTATTATTCCGCGGTACCTAATATGACATTATTTTGTAGTACGCTCAAGTGTTTGGGTCCTTTGAATTAGCTTTGAGACTTTTAGGTCTCCAATAATAATTAGAGCTATTTCTAGCCCGACATGTATTAACCCCCGTGACCCGTTTTACCACAATAAAAACAAGTAGTAATTTTGGGAGCATAATGACCAACATGCATAGGACTTGATTTCTTTTCACATAATTAACAACACTAGGCTTATGATCAAGTCCTTGTTTCAATTTATCACAACTATGAATATCAATAATATCGGTCATTTTATCGGACTCAAGTTGGATTTTGATAAATCATTTTTCATGCAATTAATATCCTCAACAAGAGTACTATTTTCTTTTTCAAGGTTTCTAACCTTGTCAAGTGTGGTGGTGTGATCACATGAAAGTGATTCATAAGAGGAAAATAAATTATCCTTATCAATTTTCAAAATATTGAATTCCTTTTTCAAATTTTTGTATTTAACAAGTATGCTTTGGAATTCATTTTGAAGTTCATCAAAATCATTTTGCAAATCACTATAATCATTTTGTAATTCATTATCATAAGACGTGGAGGGTTTTGAACTTACCTCGTTTTCTTCTTTCTCAAGCCCATAAGACATCGCTCGTTTTCATCGACGTCGGAAGTTGTAAGCTCATCCCATGTTGAGTTTGTATCCATTTGAGAAGTAGATGCTTTTCAAAGGCTCCTTTCATTTGCATATACTTCTTCTAATTTTTTCCATACTTCATGTGCCGATTTAATTCCTACAATATGATTGTAATCCAAAATGGTAAGTGAACAATAAAAAATATTAAGAGCTTTACCATTTAAGAAGATGATTTTCTTTTCTTCATCATTGAGCTCTTTGAGGCCTTTGTGTGGTGTGTCCATCATTGGAATGGATTCTTCATTTACGACCGTGTTCCAAATATCAAACCCGCAACCTTGTAGATAGCATTCCATTCTTTCTTTCCAAAAAAATTTTGGAATCGAATAGTGGTGGCTTGGTGGTGGAGGCGCCTGTAAGGTAGACTTCATTCGTAGCCGATGATCGTTCCTCTTTACTCGCGATGTGGAACGAGCTTGCCAAAGAGTTTGGCTCGATACCACTTGTAAGTCCAAGCGGCTACGATAATCTGAGGGGGTGAATAGATTATCTCCATCTTTTCGATTATGCTCTCTTTTTTGAATCAAATACGGCAAGACAATAGTAAAGGTGCGGGAAGTAAACAACACGCGTCGATTTATAGAGGTTCAACCCACCTAGGGCCTAATCCTCTACCACCCCAAAGATCTCCTGGGATGGATTTCAAAAAAAAAAAGATTTTATTAATTACCAAAATTAATACAACACCTTACAACATCACCTTGAAGAGCACCACACTCTTCTACAACACCACCTTTGAGATTACCACAATCTCTCTTGAAGATTATCACAATCTCCAACGACACCTTGTGAAGATTACCACAATCTTCAACCTTGAAGAATACCAAATTCTTCAATACCTCAAGAGCACCACACTCTTGAAACACCTATCACCTAGATCACCCAAGTGTATTCTTTCCACAAGAATACTCACAAGGATGTCTTGTGTTGAATGATGACAAAAATCAAGATTACAACTCAATAATGAATATTACAATTTGAGTGCAAGTGTAATCAAGAAACAAAGCCTAGACCTCAAGATGTGAAAGTGAAAGAACTAGGCTATTACAACAAGAATGTAAAAATGAAAGCTTGAACAATTTGCGATTTCTTGTTGTGTATTTTGCTTGTATGTGTTGTGTCTTGTGTCTTCAATTCATCCTCTATTTATAGGCTCCCAACATAAGCTCATTCTTCTTCACTTTTGTCTACAAAAAGAGGATCACAAGATGTAGAAATATTGTACAAAAATGAAAGTAAATCTTGGCCGATAAGGATTGCAACGGTTGGAATTTTTGTCGCCAAAAATAACATAGGCGACCGGTTTCCCGTAATAAGATTTCGAATGTTTTGAAAAAATAGTGCGATCCAGTGCATGATCGAAAGGGGTCGACCAAATCAACATGGGGTGCGACCGGTCGCCTCTAGGGTTCGACCGGTCGGCTCCTCGCTGGACCGGTCCCCTCTTCAATTTTCTTTACCCAAAGAGTTCTCGCTTCAATTTTGAGTTCTTCGTGCACCTGGCGACGTTTTGGGCGACGGTCGACCTTCAATTTTAAATGTTGTCCGATTTTTATCAAAAATAAACTTCAAGAAATACTCCAAAAAATTAGTAAAAACATTTTAAATCACCTGGGAGTATTTGGACAACATTTATAAACAATGTTTTGGTATAAAAACTCATTTAAACAAAATCATCAAAATCTTGATAAAAATATTTATCTAACAAGGACTACCCAAATTGAATTTTGAAAATCTTAGCTTATGTGACACTTGTCAAAAGAACAAATTAGTTAAGAGTAGTTTTAAGCCCAAAATGAAATTTCCACAACCAAGCCTCTACAACTTCTTCATTTAGATTTGTATGGAGATATTGGTATGGCAAGTCTAAGTGGAAAACATTACACTTTTGTTATAGTTGATGATTTTTCTAGATATACGTGGGCTCTATTTCTTACAAATAAAAGTGATGTCGTTAATGAGTTTGTTAAGTTGTGTAGACTTATTGAGAATGAAAAGGAAGATACTATTAAGTCTATTTGAAGTGATCGAGGTGGAGAATTTGATGGAGAATTTAGAGTCTTTTTTTGAAACCAAGGGATATAGTGACAATTTTTCTACTCCAAGGACACCTCAACAAAATGGAGTAACCGAAAGGAAGAATCGGACAATTCAAGAAATGAGTCGATCCATGCTCAATGAATTTTCACTTCCAAAATATTTTTGGGCCGAAGCCGTAAGTACCGCTTGCTATGTCATTAATCGAGTTTATATTCGTCCTAAAATGAATAAAACTCCATATGAGCTTTGGAAAGGAAGAACTCCAAATATTAGTTATTTCAAAATATTTGGATGTAAACGTTTTACTTTGAATACTAAGGATCAATTGGACAAACTTGATCCTAAGGCCGATGAATGAATATTTATGGGGTATTCAACCAAAAGCAAAGCATATCGGGTTTACAATAAGACTAGTGGGGTTGTTGAAGAATCCATCCATGTCAAATTCAATGAAGCTTCGGGTGTTGAAAGGATACCCAATGATGATAGTGATGAAGAAGATGTTATTGAACCAATTGTTCAAGATGATGCTCAAAATGATCAACCTTCAAGCTCAAATGTTCCTCAAGAAGACAAAGGCGATACTTCGGATCTTCCCGTAGCATTGTAATTTAAGGGAGATCACCCAAAAGATCTTATTATTGGTGATCCCCTTGATAAAGTAATGACTCGAGAAAAATTTGCCGAGAAAACTCTTATATCTCAAAAAGAGCCTAAAAATGCTAAGGAAGCTATTGAAGATGATGATTGGTTTCTAGAAATGCAAGAGGAGTTGAATCAATTTGAAAGGAATGATGTATGAGAATTAGTACCTTGTCCTCCATCTCAAACAATTATGGGTACAAAATGGGTATTTCGGAACAAGCTCGATGACCAAGGCAATATTACTCGAAACAAAACAAGGTTAGTAGCTCAAGGTTATTGTCAAGAAGAAGGTATTGATTATGATGAAACATTTGCACCCGTAGCATGTTTAGAAGCTGTTCGTATTTTACTTGCCTATTTTTATTTTAAAAATTTCAACCTTTACCAAATGGATGTAAATCCGCAATTTTAAATGATCTTATTCAAGAAGAAGTCTATGTAAAATAACCTCTGGGGTTTGAAAATTTTTCTAGGCCTAATGATGTTTATAAACTTAAAAATGCCTTGTATGGTTTGAAACAAGCACCCTGCGCATGGTATAATAGACTTAGCTCTTTTCTTTTGCAAAATGGTTTTACAAGAGGTAAAGTTGATACTACTCTCTTTGTTTTTGAAAAAGGGCAAGATTGCTTATTAGTGCAAATTTATGTTGATGATATTATTTTTGGTGCTACTAATGAATCCTTGTGCAAGAAATTTTCTAAGTTAATGCAAGGTGAATTTGAAATGAGCATGATGGGGAAGCTCAATTTCTTCCTTGGACTTCAAATTAAGCAATGCCAAGAAGGAATTTATATTTCGCAATCAAAATATACAAAAGAGCTTTTGAAGAAGTTCGGAATTGAAAAAGGAAGAACCGTCTCTATCCCAATGGAAACAAACGTCAAGATTGACAAAGATGAAAAAGGCAAGCCGGTTGATGAATCCAAGTATCGATGTATGATTGGTAGTTTACTTTATTTAACCGCAAGTAGACCGGATATTCTTCATGTCGTATGCCTATGTGCTCGTTTTCAAAGCAATCCTAAAGAATCTCATATGAGTGCCGTTAAAAGGATTTTTCGATATTTGAAAGCACTATTCAATACGGTTTATTTTATCCAAAGAATGAAAATTTTTCTCTTAAAGGTTATAGTGATTCGGATTATGCGGGAAATATTGATGATCGTAAAAGTACTTCCGGATCATGTCAATTTCTAGGTGATTGCATAGTTTCTTGGTTTTCAAAGAAACAAAATTGTGTCTCACTTTCAACTACTAAATCAATATATTTCCGCGGCTTTTTGTTGTACTCAATTACTTTGGATGAAACAAACTTTAGCGGATTATAAATGTTCTTTTGAAAGTGTTCCTATTTTTTGTGATAACATATCCGCTATAAATATTGCTCAAAACCCGATTCATCATAACCGTACTAAACATATTGAGATTCGACATCATTTTCTAAGGGATTGTGTTTCAAAACGAAAAATTGAGATATCTTTTGTTCCATCTCAAGATCAATTTGCGGATATCTTTACAAAACCGCTATCTTCCGAGACTTTTGCCTCAATACGAGCTCGGTTAGGCATAATGCATATTGAATGAGGTCAATGATTGCATTTTGCATGTTTTTTAAACTTAGGGGAAAATCAAATTTTTTGTTCAAACTTGGATTTTGCAAAAACAAAATGGATAGTGGTCGACGGCCGAGGCCGATCGTCGCCTGACAAGCCTCCCGATCGTCGCCCACCTCCCGACCGGTTGCCCACCTCCAACTGTCGCCCACATTATGATTTTGGTTAAAATCGATTATGTTTTCCGACTTAGCCATTTTTGGCTCTTTCACCTTATATTCGTCCCCTTTGTCATTTTCACACACAAATTCACTCAAAATGATTTTCTTCTTATAAAATCTATATTTTTAAGTTTATATAACTTCTACTTCATCCATATCATCCAACTTCTCCAATCAATTGGTAAGAATTTCTCCTTTTAATCTCAATTGGGTTGAACCCTTGAGAATGTGCTTGTATCTTGCTATTTTGATGAAATTCTTGTATTAGTATGTTGTATATGATGATTGTTGATGGATGAATGTTGTTGTATTGCAATTGGTGATGAAATATTTTGGCTTAAACGAATTACAAAGGCGGTATATATCTCTTGTTTTATTCGACGCATGCCAAGTGTTCAACAAAATATTTCTATGAAAAATTCATCACCTACGTGATTCTCTTGATTTGAAAAGTCTTATAAGTTTATAGAGATCATGTTTTATCATTCAAATGAGCCTTTGCAAATCAAATGAGCATTTGTTTCCCTTTTATTTGGAATTAAAGCTTAAATTTTCAAAACGCTCGATAAATCGATTAAATTGCGCACTTTGATATAATTGTATGATGTTTTTATCGTGCTAACATTATTTTTGATGATTCTAAAGGGGAAGAAACAGGAAAACGCTCATACGCTCAAAGAAGCGAAACTAAGCTCGCAAGAAAAGATATAAGCATAAAGAAGAAGGGGGACTCCACTCTAAGTTCTCCCCTCCATAGGGAGTTTTCGTCCTCTTCATCGAGTTTTCGCCCTCCTCGCGAGTCTTAGTCCTCTTCTCCGAGACAGGCGTCCCCCTCGTTAGGGCTCCGTTAGGGTCCCGACCCCTATACCCACCGTCCGCCTCCCGTCTCCTCCACACCACATAATCTTAAACGTCCCCGTCTTCCCCCTCGTCTTCCCCCTCGTCTTCTTCTTACCTTTTGACACATATGTCACTTGACACCAAAAACCCAGCTTTCTTTCTTTTCCCTTTCTTTTTCTATTCTCTCCCATAACCTTTTGTCTTGCATGTGTAAACCCACTAGTCACATTATTCTTACTTTAGTTTTTTTAAAACATACTGCCCACTATCCTTATTACACTAGTTTTAATTTTTTAATCTTAGTGCAGCTTACCCAATCTCTACATTTGGCTCCCACTTTCCACTTTGCCAGGCTTTTAATACTATTGTCCCCCACTTTCTACCCTTTTGACTAAGTCCACCTTCACCCAACTACTCCTACCGGCAACCTTTCTCCGATCCACCTTCCTCAAACGCACCCGGTCGTCTCTATCCAGCCCCGCCGCCCCCCCCCCTAAAAAAAAAAACAGATAATACCCTACAATCCAAAAGACTCGACCAACCGACATGGAGCCCGATGAAGAAGAGAAAATCTGGCTTGGTGAAAAAAACGAAAGGAAGATGGGCTATTTGATAACCAATGCAACGTTAATTTAGCGGCGGAGGTTGGGGGAGAGCAACCCCGCCGAGACCAATGAGTTGCCTCAGTTGGAACTGTCGGGGGCTTGGGAACCCACCGACAGTTAAAGCGCTAAAAAGACTCCTCACATCTGAAGATCCCAGTTTTGTCTTTCTAATGGAAACAAAACTCAATACGGAGGAATATGACAAGGTTTTTCATAACACTGAGTGGGAAGGAAAATTTATTGTTGATTGCGATACTAATTCGGGAGGTAGGAGAGGTGGGCTATGTCTTTTGTGGAATACAAAGTACACAGTCTCTATTCTATCTTATTCGTTACACCATATCGATGCTCGGATCACGGAAGGGGAGATGGTTTGGCGTCTGACGGGAGTTTACGGTTGGCCGGAAGAAGGACAAAAACCCCTCACGTGGCAATTAATTAGCGACTTGGCTGATTCGAATAATGGGCATAAATGGCTTTGCATGGGAGATTTTAATGAAATCTTGTACAGTTTTGAGAAAATAGGAGGCCGAAAGAAGACGAAAACAAGATGGCAACTTTCCATAATCGCATGCACCGCTCAACTAGTGGATTTGGGGTTTGATGGTTTTGCTTACACGTGGACGAATGGGCAGGCGGATTCGGATAATATACAAGAGCGGTTGGACGAGAGGTTTTGGAAACATGGAATGGATTTACTCGTTCCCTCACAAAGTTACGCACTTACCGAGGGTGGCATCGACCACCTGTCTAATATTGATCTCATGGAATAAACGTACTAGCACAAGAAAGGAAGAAGTCGACACGAAAAACGAAGAAAATTATATCGGTTTGAATCTATGTGGTTACTCGATGAGTCGTGCAAAAAGGTGGTGCGAGATGCTTGGCGGCGGATATTAGCAATCCGGCGACAAATAATCTTGCTCAAAAATTTCAAGATGTGGAGAAGGATTAAAAGTGTGGGAAAGAGACCACTTCGGGAATGTAAGCTATCGGATTCGTACATGTGAAGAGTATCTAACCAAAAATCACCTATTCACCCCAATGACGCTCAAATTCAAGAAAGGAGAGACAATGAGGAGCTTCTTGCTAGCTTGCATAAAAAGCAAGAAGCGATGTGGCACCGAGAGATCTAGAGCTAATTGGATTAAAGATGGTGATAAGAATTCAGCGTTTTTCACAAAATTGCTTCGGGAAGGCGGAAAGAAACAATATTGATAAAATTAGAGATATGAGTGATGCATGGGTGGACGACGATCACGAAAATTCCAGGAGTATTCGAACAATATTTTCGTGGATTTGTTTTCTTCTCGAGACCAACCTTGACATGAACCAAGTCTAAATGCACTTGAGAAAAAATGACGACGAGCGGATATGAACGAGACTTTGGCACAACCATTCACAAAGGAGGAAGTGACAGCAGCTCTGATGCAAATGCACCCTACCAAAGCTCCAGGACCTGATGGTATGCCTGCTCTATTTTATCATAAATTTTGGTCCTTAGTTCATTCTGATGTCTTACATGTTGTTCTGGATATTTTAAATGGTCATAAGAGTCCTAAATCCCCGAACCATACCTTCATTGTTCGATCCTAAAGAAAAAAAATCCCGAACGCGTCTCTGATTATCGACCAATTAGTCTATGCAACGTGATTTTTAAACTCGTTACCAAAACCATTGCTAATAGACTAAAAATTGTTTTGCCGAGTCTTATCTGTTATACTCAGTCGGCCTTTGTCCCGGGACGCCTCATTACTGATAATGCCTTACTCGCTTTTGAGATATTCCATGCCATGAAGTGTAGCCAAGCGAAGAAAAGGGGAAATTTTGCATTCAAACTTGACATGAGTAAGGCTTACGACCGAGTAGAATGGGATTTTTTGAGGCATGTTATGTTAAAATTGGGCATTAATAATGATTTTGTGGGGCTTATTATGAGATGCATCTCCTCTGTCTCTTTTTCCATATTGATTAACGGCCAACCCGGAGAAACTTTTCTTCCTTCCCGTGGGCTCCGACAAGGTGACCCGCTATCCCCGTATCTGTTTTTATTTTGTGCAGAAGCATTCTCTTCCATGATCCAAAAATCCGAGGCCAATGGGAATCTGCACGGTATTCAGATATGTAGACGAGCTCCTCACATTTCTCATTTATTCTTTCTTGATGATAGTATCATTTTCGGAGAGCAAATGAGAAAGAAATTGATGAAAAAGGGACAGATTATCCGAGCCTATGAAAGGGCATCGGGCAAAAATAAATTTGGAAAAATCGAGATTTCTTTCAAGAGTAGGAATATTGAGATAACAAAGCAACAACATCTAGCGGCAAAGATGGGCGTATCTTTGGTGGCGAAGCATGCTATCTATTTGGGCATTCCTACGGTTGTGGGTCGTTCAAAGAAAGAGGTTTTTCACCTTGTGGTGGAAAGGGTTCGGAAAAAACTCAAACAATGGAAAAACCGCTTCTTTCTACGACGGGGGAAGATGGTGTTGATCAAGGCGGTAGCTCAAGCGATACCTTCATATATTATGAGCTGTTTTTTTGATCCCTCAAACAATTTGCCAAAGAACTAAATTCGATAATTAGTAATTTTTGGTGGGGCCAAAAACATGATGAAAGACGTCTTCACCGTGTTCTTGGAATACCCTTACATTGAACAAAAATGAGAGAGGTTGGGATTTAGAGACTTGAGTTGTTTCAACGAGGCTATGTTGGCTAAACAAAGTTGGAGGCTTTTACATGAGGATTCATCCTCATTGGCGAAATCCCTTAAGGCGAAATACTACCCAAATAATAATTTTCTCGAGGCGACAATTGGCTATAATCCATCTTACACTTGGAGAAGCATTGTTGCGGGCAGACAAATTATTATGAAGGGGTACAGATGGAATATTGGCAATGGCGATGGGGTGAAAGTGTGGAAAGATCCTTGGGTTACTGACCTCCCAAACTTTCGAGTTCTAAACCCTCAAATAGATCATGTGGAGGACTTAACATGGGGATTTGATACTTGATGAGGTTCCCCAATGGAATATGACACTACTTCAAGAACTGTTCGAAGCACATGTGGTAAGAGTTATTCGAGCGATTCCGTTGTCGGCAAATAGGAGACCTGATAAGGTAATGTGGCATTTTACGAAGAACGGGGTTTATAGCGTCAAATCCGGGTATCAAGTGGCGAAAAAAATACAAGAGAACAACGACAATATCTCATCTTCGTCCGGAAAAGATAGCAAAATTTGGAAATGGATGTGGAAGTTGAATATACCCCCAAAAATTAAGTTGTTTCTTTGGAAATGTCTTAAAGGAATTCTCCCGGTAAAATATGCATTGCAAAGAAGAGGAGTGAGGGGGTTAGATCCATTTTGCTGCAGATGTGGAATGATAGTGGAAACGGACGTACATGCGCTACGCGATTGCCCTTGGGCAGCGTTCTTCTGGGAGACAGGCCCCCTACGACTTTGTACTAGATCACAAACGGGTTTGGGCAGCCTAGCGGACTGGATTATCTGGGCAGCGGAGGTAATCCCTCGGGAATCTCACGACATCTTTGTGATGCTCCTTTGGAGTGCTTGGTATGGACGAAACCTCCTCACATACCAACAAAAAGAAGTCGACCATCATTGGTGTTCTGAGATGGCTTGCAGGAGGCTTGAGGAACATATTAAGCTGAGCAAAACATGGACGCCGTCAACTACTCGGAGAGAGGCAGCTGAAATTTGGGAACCTCCGTCTCCTGAGTGGTTCAAAATAAATTCAGACGCCTCTATTGTGCAAGGACAGGGCACCGGGCTGGGAGCTATCGTTCGTGACCACAACGGAAATGCAACAACAACCATTTCAAAGAAATTGTCGGAGGACACAGAAATCGTGATCGCCGAAGCTCTTGCTTGTAAAGAAGGGATATGCATGGCTCTAAATGCTTGGGATACGTAAAAGTGGTGATAGAAACGGATAATTTGCGGCTTTTCCACGCGCTTAAGGCTACCTCAACGGATTTCTCCTACTTGGGAAATGTCATCGAGATATCAAGACTTTACTCCCTAGTTTCAATTTTTTTCGTTTTGTTGGGTTAGACGGTCCCGAATGTAGTTGCGCATTTTCTCGCGTCATGCTCTTTCTTTGAATGTTTTAGAGTCCTGCTAGAGGAGATTTTCCTCAACACATTGGAAACTTGATTTACGAGGAAGCCCCTCATTCTAGTTAATGATAAGATCGTTTTTATTCTCAAAAAAAAAAAAAAAAAGAAAAGCTATAAGCTAGTGCTCTAAAAAGCCAAAAGTCATGAATAATACTTAGTCCATGTGATGTATTATGGACTTTTATGCTTAACTAATGATGTCTTTGTGACAGAAGGAGCTTTTAAGCTCATGAAATTCAAGCTTTTTAGCTTGTAGTTATTTGTTTCTACTTATTTTTGTTATGCATGTTGATAGGGGGAGCTTGTGCAAAAATGTTTTGAAAAATCTTTGCTCCTATCCTTGTATGTTTTACTTATGGTAAATCTTGCTTGTAATGGATTGATGTTTTAGACCAGAAAATTTGTTTGTTTTTAAAATTGATCTCCTAAAATTGTTTTGTTTTGTAATCATCAAAAAGGGGAGTTTGTTAGATAAATGTTTTTATCAAGATTTTGATGATTTTGTTTAACTCAATTTTTACACCAAAACAATGCCCCTAAATGTTGTCCAAATACTACCAATTGATTTAAAATATTTTTACTAATTTTTTGGAGTATTATTTTTGTCAAAAATCGGACAACACTTCGCTTTTGAGGTCAACCTACGCCTTTAGAGGGCAACCCATGCCTCGAAAGTCGAAACCCGAACAAAAAACAAAACGAATGAAAGAGGCAGTCGACCAGGGTGTCGACCGGTGTGGTCGACCGGCGACCACCCGGCCGATTGGTGCCTGCAACTTTGGCCAAATACGACTTTTCTTCCGTATTGTTTTTAAGGCCCCTGGTCGTCCAACATGGGGTTGGCCAGGTCGGACCCCCCGACCGGCCCCCCGTTTAATTAGTGCGATCCAAATTCAAATTTCTATCTCTCACTGCACGCGTTCGACCTATGTTTTTTACAAAGAAAATTCAAACCATTGGATAACTATTATCGCCAAGAAGATTTACTTTATCAATTTTGTACATTATTTCTACATCTTGTGATCTTCTTTTTGTAGACAAAAGTGAAGATGGAGGAGCCTATGTTGGAGATCCAATCTTGAAGACTCTCCTATAAATAGAGGAAGATTTGAAGCAAACAACACCACAACACACAAGAATACAATACAACAAGAAATCATGCAAAATTCTCAAAGCTTTCATTTTTACATTCTTGTTGTAATAGTCTAAGTTCTTGCACTTGCACAATCTTGAGGTCTAGGCTTTTTGTTCTTGATTACACTTACACTAAAAGTTTGTATACTTCATTTATTGAGTTGTAATCTTGAATTTATCATCCAAAACAAGATATCCTTGTTAGTGTTATTGTGGTAAGAACACACTTGGGTGATCTTAGGTGTTGAAGAGTGTGGTACTCTTCATAGGTGTTGAAGGAAGATTGCGGTAATCTCCTTGAAGGTGTTGTAATAAGATTGTGGTAATCTTCAAAGGTGGTGTTGTATTAATTGTGGTAATTAATAAAATCTTTTTTTCTTTTTGAAATCCATCCCGGAGATACTGGGATGGTAGAGGATTAGGCCCTAGGTGGGTTGAACCTCTTTAAATAGATGTGTGTTGTTTATTTTCCGCACTTACATTCTTGTCATTTACTTGTGGTAATCTATTCACCCCCTCTAGATTATCGTAGCCACTTGGACTAACACATGCTACAGGGCCGACAGCCGCATGTTGCGGCTGGCAAACTACACGAAAGTTTCTACGGTTTCATCTCCTCCCACCGGCGGATCTGTCGGGAATATTCTGTCGGCGAGGAGGATAAGATGGGACCATAAAAATTTTCGTTTAGTTTGAAGGCTAAGTAGAAAAAAAATAGTTTAGGGGCTAATTTAGAAAATCACGGGTATATTAAAATTTTCTCGTTTATTTATTTGGTTCACAAAAATTCAATTTTCACTATTTTTCTTTGCGTGTCAATTTATTTTCCAAACAATATAAGAACATTTTATAAGTGAAAACTCAAAAAAAATTAGTGCAATTTGAAGTTGATTGACTTGTAGACCCTCAAAGACAAAAATATTCTCAAACTAGAGGGTTGATGGAATCGATGAACACAATCCGGAAAATAAACTCCAAGACAAAACAAGCTACAAAAAATGGGAAAACAATACATGCCAAGGAGAAAATACACATGAATTTAATTCAAAAAAAGAAAGACCAGGAGAGAATTTTTTTATAAGTGACAAAACCAAAACTCCATAAAATAGCTAGAAGTTCCACATTTGTGATAATCTTTTCGTCATTTCTTCATTGCATCAGGATCTAACTTCATTATGTACTTTTTCTTCAATGGTAAGCCATGAGAAACCACTCGTTGCAGCTGATCATCCATCAAAATGACCAGATTTGAAACCAAATTTCCCAGATATGTAGCCAAAGTTATCGATCCGGAGAAAAAAAGAAAAAAAAGAAAAGTAAAACAATGAAGAAAAGAAATTCTCACAAAGGAAACTAACCCACTCCTTGGAAAAAGACTAAAGTCCCACAAGGAGAAAAAACATGGTTCCTCCATTCTCCCATTAGAGAAAAGATAACAGTGTGAGGGAGAAGATAATTGTTTAAAAATGAAATGGCAAGAAGGTAGAGAGAATGATAAGAAGTGTGAAAAAGCAAACTTCGATTTTGTTTGTCAACTTATAGACTACGGAAATTATAATATTAATTTCTGGCACGCGACAATGTCTTATCTTTTTTTTAAAAAAAATTAAGTTCAAAAATCAATGAAAATGAATGATAATCACCCAACCTTCACAACTGTTGAACTTTCTAAGTCGAGGCAAGAATTTTCTATACAATTCATTGTCAATTCAATTTGGTATTCTGTGTGAATTAATCAATTGTTTGTGAGTTATAGCTTTCCATATAGCAGCGTCACAAAGTTACTCAGGCAATTACTTATGTTTTCTAGCTCTTAACAACATGATTGGTATGCGAGTATGAGGTTGGAATGAAATGGACATTTCCAAATTTATTCTCATTCAAATAATTGGTATAATTTAGTAATGGAAATATCCATTCCCGTGAAAATTTCTATTCCCAAAAGTATGGAGTAACCATTCATTTGGTCCCAGATAGATTTAGCTATTCCCAATGAGTCAAGAATAAATCCCTATATATATGTTTCTTTTGTGTGAAATTATCCTTTTAAAAATAACTAAATATTAGATAAAACTCAAAACTCAATTCATCAATATTTTCAAAATATAATGTTATTAATAAATACATGTAAAAATTTCTAACTATTTATAATCTAACATTTTCGAACTTATTTACTACTTATATGTGTATTACCATAACACATTGATTAAGTTTACACTATTAATATTATTACTATTATTATTATTATAGAATACGGTATTTATATTTTTGTAAATATGTAATGGATATTATATATATAACACATAATACATAGAAATTATGTAAATATTTTATAAATCATATTCGAGTTTAATCAAAATCTAAAACTTAAAATGTGAGACTTGCTCAAGAATCATTTATTGATCTTTTATATTTTTATAAAAAATATATTTGTAATTTTTTTATGAATATCATATATATATGTATACATGCGTCTATTGTTTAGTACCAAATATAATATAAGATCTAATTTTCAAAATGTATTAAATATTATTTGTTTTGAAAAATCTACTTAATGATAATCTGTTACTCAAAACTATTTTGCTATGCTACTATATTTCTTATTTTAAACTACCGATAATAAAATTAAAATCAAGTAAGATTACGGCCATTCTATTCTTTTCGTTGTTTCACATTCCTGTTCCATATCAATCATTGGAATAACTATGCTCATTTCATTTCTTTCCCGCCATTATTCCATTCCCGAAGTCATTCCATTTCATCCTTATTAATTCCAACATTCCAATCTAGCCGTAAAATGGTGAACAAACTTGTTTGTCCAAAGGATAAACGTGCTTTAAGACATTAAAAATAACTGATGTCTGTTTTTCAGTTTTGCCTAGTTCATGTGCATATAAACCCCATTTTGGTTTTCTTATAAGTCGTCATTTCGAAATTATCATACAGTTTAGGGATGAAGGCAACTCACAAAATCTTCTAATCTTAATAATAGGGATATTGAAGATATAATACCTGGTGTACATACACTTAAGTATGTCATCTATAACATATGAACTTAACTGAACAAACATGATGGCAAAATTATTTGTTATATCAAAGCAATATTAATTTTAACAAATTTCGCCCGAACGCTAAATATGAAAAACTTCCTAAACCTATACCTTCACATGTACAGCTATCCTCTTTATTTGCAACTAAATATTCGAAATAATTCTCAAAACTATCAGAAATAAAGATAGATTTAGTCGGAGATATATGAATGTAGGCCCGATGAGAGAGATCAGATTGGCGAAGGCAAGGATCGCCAAAAATGACGTGCCGATTGATGCAGTGGCCATCAAAGTGAACTCATCTTTGCCCCAATTCAAAATCCAGTCACCTTTGTAGCAGCCGATGATGATGCTGGCATTAGAAGATAAGCCACAATCTGCAACAGATGAAAAAGACAACTTTTTTTTCTCACTAAATTGCTCAAAATTCACAAGTAAGATGGAAATATGATTTTAAGGCAAGGGCGAAGATCAGTTATCCATGGTTGCAATATCCAATCAACCATGCTTAACCCTGCAATAAAAGGTTAATTACAAAAACTACTTTTAGCATAATTAAAAAGTCCAGTTATCTTAATAATTACATATACCCCCTCGAGGTATTTACATATATTGTTGTAACCCTTGAGGTTTGTATTTGTTTTAAAAACACCCTCCTTAATAGGCGCAATTTGTAAAATAGAGACATATGTCAATGGAGTATTTGTAAATAGACTAAACTTCAAGGGTCACAATTGCAACTATTCCCAAAAATAAAATACTTGGGGAAATTTAACATCATTTGGGGAACAAAAAAGTGTCTTTTGGGGGAGGGGTTGGGTGATCAAGAGGTAAATTGGAGTGAAAATTAGTACTGCTATAGACTGAACTAAGTGAGACACCATCTGAACCATATGCTCATATTGATAATCCTGGAAACTTTATTGGGGGAAGTAATCTCTAGATCTATCAGTAAAACATGTTTCCTGATTTCCAAATATGAAAGGATTTTGAAGCTGTAGAAGTCCAAGGACCTCTATCAATTAATTGTCACACAAAATTCTTGTTTTTGATCACATTAAATTGTGGCATAAATATATCAGACATTCTTTCTGCCATTCTTGGAAGCCCTTGTGCTGTCCTCATCCATCCGATAACCATTGTTCTTGGACGACGAACATAAAAACTGATCAGAGAAAAAGGAACCATTGTTCTTTGTCATAAAGAAATAAACAAGCACCATGAAGAAACCACATGCTCATAAAACAAAAATCACATGCAAACATCTCTTAAGATTTTCAATGATTTTAGCTATGATTTCCTCATTGAAGACCATTCATCCCAATGACATTTACTTGATACTGTAACCATTCATAACAAGAACTTTAATATTCAACTATAAACATTGAAAATCATAGAAACAAAAACTGCAAATTTATCTCAAAATCAATAAGAAACCATTCCTGATACCCCTTCATACAAAAGCATATAATGTCCTCAGGAGAAATACGAAAAGTACGAAAGTAGCTAGGTCATCTTTTGGAATGCCCATAGATAACTAACAACAATTTCACAACCATGCAATTGCAGATGGGACTTCAAAAAAATCCTTTAATGTATGCCAAACTCTCACTATATCCATAAATCTCACAAGACTGGATCGGTCGAGCCACATAAAACAAGACCTTAACACATCCGGTCTTAGGATCAAATACAAAAAGTTTGCCATCTGGGAGCTCGCCCAGAATTTTCCCATTTTTTAAACAGTGCAAAAACTTATCCACATGCACCTCAATAGGCCCAAAAGTGTGATTCTTTCTCCAAATTTGTTCACCATCATCAAACACCCACACATCAAGAGATTCAACCCTTTTGTTGCCCTTAGTACACACAAGAGCACCGAGAGAACCATCCCAATCAACCAATTTTACCTGTGCCTCTGCCTCCATATAAAGGGTTGACAAAGGCACAATCTTGAAAATCAATTTTGTCACATCAAAACACACCAAAACCTCACCATGGTCACTTTTACCACTCTCATTCTCGTCAAACTTTACAACCCAATACGGATTTCCCTTCACAATCACGTCATTTTTAGTCCTCAACACACTAAACTGAAAATCAACATTAATTGATCTCCAAGAATCTGAATTAACAGAGTACACATCAACCCAATTAATTCTCATGTTCTTTCCTTCCTTCTCATTTACAAAACTAACAATCCTCACCACCTTAAAATCAGTCCCCTCAGAATCATACCCAAACCCAAGTGACACCTTCCAAGGAACCCTAAAATCTACCTTCACATTTAAGAGCGGAACTCTCATGGACAACATCGTAGCAGGATTCTACAAAACAATCACTTGTCCAAATGGTAGGAAACTCATGCACAACAAGCCATTGCAACTCCCCACAGTATCTACGTAATAAGAATATGGGGTTTGAAGATACGTGGGTTTCTCATTGGACTCAATGTTGAAGAGAGACAAGATATTACTTCTATGGACAATGAAAGACTGATTTTTGGGTCACTAGAAGACTGACCATGGTGCATTTTAATAAACTCTGGCGTGGAAAAAAGCTCGCGCCATGGCTTGCAAACAGACTTGAAACGGATGATTGACTTCACCGGAAGACGTTTGAGGATGAATAGCATTATATCATCATGGAGAAAACAGTTCGCCGCGGCAAATATCGGTTCTTTGATCTTTTCCAGGCTTTCAGTTCTTATGGGAGTCATTCTTGGGGCGATATTTTTCTTACGGAAAAATTAAATTCTGATAATTTGAAGAGGAAGAAGGAAACAAGGAAAGGGGTTGTAGAGAAGGAAGAGTCCGTGAGGCAGTTGAGAATTGCGATGATGGGAGGATTGAAATTGGGGTGTAACGTAACTACATAATGTGGGAAAAGAATTAGGGCAATCTATCCAAAAGGGGCTATGGCCCAATGAATTTAGTTTGACTTGATCTATTTAACAATTGGGCTAGCCTAAAGGCTTTTATAAAGCCTAATTTAATACCGAGTTGGGCTTAGTTTTTAATTTTTTTTTAAAGCTAAACAGATCAGACGGTGTATAAGCCTACATATATAATATTAGATAAAAACTCTCGTCAGACGGTCTAACGTGCCAAAATCCGTTAGACAAATCCAAACCGACCTGATTGTATTTTTGTAATATTAGGAAGGGACACGGTATCACTATAAGCGACACATTTTTGTAATTCCTCTTAAAAGTATTAGTTTTCAAAATTCTTGTTCTTGAAGAGAATAATTTGAGGAAAAAAAATAGAGTGTGTAATCCTTTTATTTATTTGGTTTACAAAAATTCAATTTTGCACTACTTTTCTTTGCTTGTCAAATTTTCTTTTTTAAATGATAGACGAATAATTTATAAATGAAAACTCAAAAGATAGTACAATTCAAAATCCATTGACCGGTAAACCCTTAAAGCAAAAATCCTCAAACTAGAGGGGAGATGGAATCCATGGACACAACCCAAGAAAGAAACCCCAACGGCCCAACCCTAAGACAAAACAAGCTATAAAAACCGGAAAAAAAATACACTCCAATGAAAAAATACACAGGAATTCAAGTAAAAAAAAAAGAAAAAAAAAGAGAAGTTTTGATACAAGTGGCAAAAACCAAAACTACATAAAATGGCTAGAAGTCCACATTTGTTATAATCTTTTCGTCATTTTTTCATTATACTCGGATCTAACTCCATTATATATAGACACGAGAAACCGCCCTTTGCAACCAATCAACCATCAAAATAACCAGATTTGAAACCAAATTGGCGAGATTTATTGCCAAAATGATTAGATCTAAAGAAGAAGAAAAAAAAAATTCCATAGGGAAAATAAATCACTCACTTGAAAGGAGACTAAAGTCCCACAAGTGGAAAAAAAACATGGTTCCCATTCCTCCGTTAGAGAGAAGAGAAAAATGAGGGAGAAGACAATTTTTGAAGATGAACCAGAGAGAATGTGGAGAGAAAGCAAACTTCGATTTTGTTTGTCAATTTATACACAACGAAATTTGTGATACAAATTTCTAGCACGCGACAATCTCTCCTCTCTTTTTTTCAAATTAAGTTCAAAATTCAATGATAATCACCCCAACTTCACAATCACAAATATTGGTCTTTCTATGTCGAGGCAAGAATCTACTACACAATTCATGTCAATTCAATTTGGTATTCTGTGTGATCAATCAGTTGTTTGTGAGTTATTGATTTCCAAATAATCTTCTTTTTGCGTCACAAAGTTATACGGGTAATTACTTCCTTTTTTTGGACCTTAGGATGGTGAACAAACTTATTTGTCCAAAGGATAAACGTGTTTGAAGACATGAAACGTAACTTATTTCTATTTTTCGGTTTTGCCTTTCATAGGGGTGCCAATTTGGGTTGGATCCGGGTTCGTGGATCATAGTTTGTGGATTCACGGGGTCAGAATTAGTCAATCCCGACCCAACCTAGTTTAATTATTCGTGTCAGAACCTTGAAGCCGAACACAACCTATTTATTTCACGAGTAACCCTACCGCCCATTTAACCCGAATAATAAAACTATTTTTATTTACATTTAATAATTTCAACTAAATAAATTTAATTTTTTTTAAAAAAAAATCAATCACTATAGCACACTATTCTATTCAATAAATAAAAAATATTGCAATTCACGATATTTAAAAAAATAACATAATTACATAAATAACATAATTACATAAATAACATAACATACTTATCATATTTTGAGGGCAACACACAAAACAATAATAATATACATGATTATGGAGGTTTTAGAGTTTAATTTTTAAGAACATGTGTTGTTTTTTTGTTTTTTCTTATAATTAATTATTTACTTAATTTTTTTAAAATTCACAAGTGGGTTAGACAGGTTAAATGGGTCATAGCAGGTTGACACGAACCTGACCTAGTTAATTGGCGGGTTATTCGGTTCGACAATTCGATTTCGACCGAACCCATGAAGTATGGACCCATACACATTTTTCCCGTTAGATTCGTACCAAATTTGCGTGTCGGGTCCGAAACGGACTCCCCTACTAGTTCACGTGCATATAGTCCCCATTTTGGTTTTCTTAAAAGGTCGTCATTTTGAAATCACCATACAATTTAGGGATGAAGGCAATTGATCACAAAATCTTCTAATTTTAATAACATTGATCTTATAGATGCAACACCTGGCGTACATACACTTAAATGTGTCATCTGTCATTCACATCTCATTTTTAAGGAAATCATGTACTTTGGTATTCATCCACACACTTATACCAGGCCTATGAATATCACCATGCATCTATTAACCTTTCAATATTTTTCTTCAGCAAGAGCAAAATTTTCCGGTGTTTCTGTCATAAGGGTTCTACATCAGATATTCAGATCAACTTAACTGAATAAAACATTATGGCAGAATTATTTGTTATATCAAAGCAATACAAATTTCGCCAGAACGCTAAACAGGAAAAACTTCCTAAACCTATATCCGCATAAGTACAACTATCATCTTTACAATAATCAATGAACCATGTCAAACCCTGTAATAAAAGGTTAATTACAAAAACAAATCATGAGGTTTAAGAATAATTACCAAAAAAAAATCCAGTTATCTTTACAGTTACAAATACCCCTTGAGGTATTACATAAAACACTTAGAGGTTTGTATTTGCTTTACAAACACCCTCTTAATAGGTGAAATTTAGAAAAATAGAAGCATCTGCCAATGGGGTATTTGTGAATTTTTTTTTTTTTGTAATTAGACTAAACTTCAAGGGTCGTAACTGTAATTATTCCCAAAAGTTAAAACGCTTGGGAAAATTAACACTGTTGAAAGTGGTGGGCAGATCCCGAGGTAAATTGATGTCAAGATTAGTACTGCTATAGTTTGAACTAAGCGAGACATCATCTGAACTATATTATGCTCTTACATGAACAAGAACATCATATTGACAGAATAGATGATTACATAAAATTTCAAGCGAAGTTCGTCATTGATAATCCTGGAAATTAACTTTAATGGGGAGAGTATTACTTTGTCCATTTTCTTAAATGGTTAATCAAGTTAAATGGTTATTCGTCTATAATTTGGCATGCATAGAAAACTCAAAACAGTTTTTAAGCTGAAAACAACTTGCCTGATCCACTGAGAAATCAAAATGGTAACGTAAACGGTGCAAGATAACATGCTCCTCCTCCGTGCCCAAATGGTATGCCAGACCATAGGCTTGAATACCAGAACACACAAACCAATAACATATATAGCTAGACAAATGAAAGGTATGCATATATTGTGGAATGTAAAATGCAACAAAAATTGGAATGATTGATCAAGACTGATAATCTACACAATGAAACATGCAAACACTTCATGAAAAATTAAGGCATAGCAATTATCAGCAGCCATAACAGAATACGAAATCAACACACCATCACCACCACAACCACCACCACCAACACAGGAAAAAGAAAAGAAAATATTAACAGGGGAGTTTGTCTAAATTTTTCGACAAGCTTGGCATTTTTCCACTCCATATACGATAATTAGAGATATCTCTCTCAAATCTCGATGAACTAAGAAACTCTTTTCTCATGGGTGTACTTATGAGTATAAAGATTCAAGGTAATTTCCTCACTAGAGAAAAAAAGCGTCTTGACCAAAACCATGCCTTCATGACATTTACATGAAACTGTAACAATTCATAACAACTACTTTAATATTCAACTGCAAACTTTGCTAGTCATCCCAACTTCATACAAAAACACATAATATCCTTAGCAGAAGTCCGAAAGCAGCTAGGTCACTATGACCCTTTTAGAATGCCAATAGATAACTAACAACAATTTCGCAACCATGTAGTTGCAAATAGGACCTCAAAAAATCATCAATTTCTTCTAGTGGCATCATATATCATCTTCCTCTTCCTCGGTCTCGCCTTCACTTGTCTCATTCCTTTAATGTATGCCAAACTCTCAGTATATCTATAAATCTCAAACTGGAGCTGTTGAGCGCCATAGAACAAGATATTAAGACATCCCGTCTTAGGATCAAACACAAACAGTTTGCCATTTGGGAGCTCGCCTAGAATTTTCCTATTTTTTGAATACTGCAAAAACCTATCCACGTTCAGCTCAATAGACCCAAAAGTGTGATTCTTTCTCCAAATTTGTTCACCCTCATCAAACACCCACGCATCAAGAGACTCAACGCTTTCATTGCCTTTAGTACACACAAGAGCACCAAGAGAACCATTCCAATCAACCAATTTTACCTCTGCCTCCATATAAAGGGTTGACAGAGGCACAATCTTGAAAACCAATTTTGTCACATCAAAACACACCAAAACCTCACCAAACTCACTCTTAGCACTGTCATTCCTGTCAACCTTTGTAACCCAATACGGATTTCCATTGACAATCACGACATTTTTAGTCTCCAACACATTAAACTGAAAATCAATCTCAATTGTTCTCCAAGAATCTGAATTAACAGAATACACCTCAACTCCAGTAATGCTCATATCCAAACTAACAATCCTCACCACCTTAAAATCAGCCCCCTCAGCATCATACCCAAACCCAAGTGATACCATGTCAAGAGCCCCCAAATCGACCTTTAAATTTGAGGATGGAATTCGCATGGACAACTTCATTGCAGGGTTCCACAAAACAGTCACTCGTCCAAGTTCTATGCAAAACAAGCCATTGCAACACCCCACAATATCTATTATGATCCGGGAAGAAGAAAATGGGTGGTCAAGAATCGTGGGTTTCTTCACATTGGATTCGATGTTGAAGAGGGACATGGTGTTACTGTAGTTCTTATTAGTTCTATGCACAATAAATGACTGGTCTTTTGGGTCACTAGAAGACTGACCATGGTGCATTTTAATGATTTCCGGCGTCGAAAAAGCTCGTACCAGGGCTTGCAAACAGACTTAAAGCGGATGATTGACTTCAATGGAAGCCGAGTGAGGATGCAGAGCATTATATCTTCTAGGAATACACAGTTCACCATGGCATTTGATTCTTTGCTATCGACCATTTTGATTTTTCTTCCGGAAAAAGAAAATCTGGAGAAAGAAGGGAAATAAGGAAAGAGTTTTGTGCGAAGTTGTAGAGAAAGAAGAGTACGTGACTCGTGTTCTTAATGGCGACGATTTTAATTTCTCTTGCGAAAAAGAATTTGGAGAAAGAAGGGAAATAAAGAACATTCCAAACCAAATAATTCGTACTTATTAAATACATAAATTGAACTGCTACTTTGTTAGTACCCCTCTAGTAAAGGCCATCAGAGAAAGAAAGAGAACTTCCGATTGAGTGGCCAACTTATTTTCAAGAGCACACCATATTTCTCTAGAGTACTCAGACCAACAGTTAGAATCAAATCACTCTCACTGAGAGATGATAATATCCATGAAGCTAAAAATTCAGAGTTTACCTCATTTTCTTCTGTTTCTGTGGTGGTAAATCATTCTGGAATCTAACAAGGAGATATTTTAATGATTACAACCAATCCCAATGCTCTGCAAGGAATATAACATCCAAACAGATTTGTACAATACCAGCTGGATCTTGTGACACTTGTTGCAATCTCCTTGAATCCTGGTTGTGGGAATGGCATGACTGCACTGTTCTTTACTTTGCCATCATAGCCGTTGGTTTGATTGCTGAGGATTATCTCACCATTAACACTTACCCTGAATATAAATATAGTAGTTTCATTTCTTGATTTATTGATGTTTCAGTAAGCCTATGCTAGCTAGATATTGGCAGCCTACAATCTTCTATTAGAAAGAAATAATGTACATTTTTAAGTTTGCTTCAAAACCCAACAATTAACCATCTGGAGCAGTTGATAAAATTAGAAATGACTGTTTGAACTTTTTTCAATTTGACAAAGCTCCAAAAGCTCAAAGCAAGACTATTTTAGCTTATTCTCATAATTAAATAAAATTAGAGCATGTAATGCATAAATATGATACTAGAAGAGATAACTATAAAATAAAATTCGAGCGTGTAATGCATAGATATGATACTAGAAGAGATAACTATCAAATACAGAATCATGGATGTGTAAATATACATGTGTCTGAGAGTATCTCTCTGTTATCAAGTTCAGTAATAATTTCTTTTGCATTGAGCTCTTTCCTTGCGAGATGTGATCAAGTCTTTCTGCAGTAATATATCTACATCCATAGAGAAATAAAGAGTGGTTTGCATAGGGGGGTGCATAAAGTCATAATCAATCATCAAATTATTCATCTAGACCAATTTGAACCTTTGGCAGAAACAAACAAGTCCTAAATCATCAAATTATCCATGCACAGAGGATAAACTACTGTGAACTATATTTTCATTAGAACCTAAAACAGTGTTTCATGAGTCATTTTGCTAACTGATTCGACTTACCTATTGTCTTATTTAATAATTTCAGGGGTATGTAGTCCTAAACAGTCCATGGGCATTCGTGCAGATCCCATTAGAAATTCTCCAGTTATTGTGGGATGGTATCTTTACATTCTATCAGGCTCTCTAGTTAGAAATTTGAGTTTGCTTCATAAATATAGAACAAACATCTTCAACTACATACAACTCAAATGAAACTACCAAAAGAAGCAAAATAAATAATAAATCGCAGGAAAACCAATTAAAAACCCCAAACCGTAGTTCCTTCAATATCATGTATAATTAAACACAATACAGAAAAGAACAATCCTCGTAACTATCCACCCACACAAGAAAGTCAACAACATTAGAACAAGATCAAAAGCCCAAAACTAATACAGCAACAATCAAACCAGAAAAAGACAAAATATAAAATGGAGGGGTAAAAAGAGACCTGGATCTTAGCCTTTACATTGTCAGTGGTGTCGCTGCTCTCGAAAATCAGCATAATTTCTCAACTTGAATTTTATGTAGGTCTCTTAAATTCTTGGCTCCAATAACGTTATGAAGAGGCTCCAAAATATTTTCCCATAACAGATGTCGCTGGAGACAAATATATATATATATATATATATATATATATATAGAGAGAGAGAGAGAACGAGATAGTGGTGGCCGGAGTAGAAAACCCTAAATCGAGGCCGGAGTTGCGTAGGAACAGCCGACGTGGGAGATAGAGAGATGGAGAGAGGGAAACGGGATAGTGGTGGTTGGAGTGGTGGCTGGAGTAAGAATCCTAAATCGGAGCCCCGGAGTGGAGAGAGGGAACGTTCCAGAGACGGAGAGAATGAGAGGGGGAAACGAGAGGGGCAGGGAAGTAAAAAAGTTTTTGGGTTAATTAAAAAAAACACTACATCGGTTGTTAACTAGACCGGTGTAGAAAATCTCGGTTTACATAGGTCAAATTTACAGCCGCTGTAGGAAATGGAAAATTAGACATTTTACATCGGTTTCTTAGACAACCGATGTAGGAATCATTCAAAATATTACAACTATGCCACGGATTTTTAACATCGTTTATGTAATACCGATGTAAAACCCTGTTGTTAAATCCATATTTTGTAGTAGTGTGTTTTTTTTCCTTCATATCAATAAAATTCTCAAATGGTAACCAGAAGGCAAAAACATGTTGGTTTGCATTCAAAAGCAAAACCCAGCGTGAAACATATCCTTCTTATACTTAAATCGACTAAGAGCCTTAACCCCTCCCAGATTGTTACATATCAGTTTGTAGATATCAAACTACAATTGAAACACCAAAATTAACAATATTCTAAAATAAAAAACAATATCATATACCAAACACCACTACAAGAAAAATCCAAAAAACAACAGTTTTTCACCGTTGTCTATTACGAAAAAACACTGTTGCAGAAGGTGGTGTTGTAGTAGGGGATATTAAATGACAACAAAAAAAACCTGTTGTAGTTATGGAACAAAGACAACAGTTTCGCAACAATTCTGCAACAATTTAAACTGTTGTCTTTGTTCTCAACCACAACACGATAACGGAAAACTGTTGTGTTTGAATGCAAATTTTGCAATTATATTCCACAATTTTTTTTTTATTTTCGTACTGTAAATTACAAATTAAACCTGTGAAACAAGAACAAAATATGAAATTAAACTATTTCAAATTATATTTCATATCTCAATATCAGAAAATGTCCAAAACAATAATGATTTAGTATCAGTTATATATATAAAGTCTTCTACCAAAATAAAATGCCCAAAACAACAAAAATTTAATATGAGTTATATATAAAGTCTTCTGCCAAAATAGAAGTGCCAAAACAACAATAACTCGGGGAAAGTGGAGAAGGCGACAGAACCAGACTTAAATTACATATGAATATGACACACGTGTACCTAAATTTAGGAATAAAGCACGTCCATACATCCACAACCGCAACACGGCTACCAAATCATGCATCAAATATAGCAGCATCAGTTTCTATAGCTGTCAGCAACAAGTACAGCAACAACCGATCTACAAGATATTGGCTATCACGTCATAGCTACAGCCACGATCTCATGTGCTGTACCACAGCGTAAATCATATCAGCTTACAATTACCTTTTCAAAAAATTCTACACAAATTTTCATATGAGCACAATGTAAATGATATAAGTTCATATTAACTTAACTGCAAAGTAAGACAAATGAAACCACTGAAGAAAACATAATCCAGCTATGTAAAATTTAGAATGGCACCAAACAATTGATACTAGGGTGCAGAAGCTAATAGAACATAACAAAAGATCCAATACAACAAGAAAGGAGTTCAACCTTTTGCAATAATCCCAGGAAAATTACTCAAAGCAACAGACATACAGATGATCACAAATAGACCAAGTTACTCGACAACGTAGATGCTGCCATACAACACCACGTTCATCAAGCAGCACTCCACTCCTTTATTCCTGACAAATAAATTAAAAAAATAAATATTATTATTAATAACAATTCCCAATTAAGCCAAATAATAAGAGAGGGATCCAGTAATTACATCAGCCTCAGAGAACGTGGAGATCCGCTTCGAGAATCACGACGACCACGAGGAGAGACACTCCTAGGGGTGATTGATCGTTCTTTCTGATTACGAGCATCTGGGCTTACACCCCTAGATGGAGGTGTTTTCTCTGGAGATGGACTTCTCCGAGGGCTAGGACTTCGTCGAACAGGAGAAGCACTACCATGACACCAGTATTAGAAATTAAGTAAAAGCAACAAATAAGTGCAACTCTAATACATCTATGATGACATTAAAGATGTACCTTTCATTAGACCGACTTCGTCTACGCCTCTCATCATCATATTTGCCTCTTCCACGTTCTCTGCAATAACCAGGACTGTCACTGCGGCCTCGGCTTCGGCTTCGGCTTCGAGACCTGCTCCTGCTTCTGTAGCGATCTCTGTCCCTGTCCCTGCCACGATGACGTTCACGATCGTTTCTGCCCCTACTTCTACTGTGGCTTCTCCTCCTGTAATCCCTGTCCCTGTAATCACTCCCGAGCATATTCATTTTCCTTTAGTGCAATTGCTATAATTAAAGAATCATAAAGCAGGAAAAAAATACTGCCTTTATAAGTGAGAAGCTGTGTTTCAAGCAAGAGAACAGTTAAAGATGCCCAACTTTGTTTCTGTTTCTTTCAAAAGATGGTAAATGTAATACCTTAAGAAATATTGTAGCATAAAAAAAGAAGAAAATAACGAAAAGCCAAAATAAGTTCCAGGATAATTACAGCATGAATTGCAGCCACGACAAAGGATGTAAAACACAAACGAATAAGCATAGTAAAAAATACGCAAGGAGGATGTTAAAGTGTTGAGATTGTGAAAAGCAGCCCTTGTTTATTCTGACTGGCAGAAGAGAAATAGAATATAAAAACATGACTTAACACATATTTACTAGCGGATATTAACTTAAGCTTTCATTTCCAAACTGTAATGGCTCATATGCCCTTATGTATGCCAATCATAAACTTCAACGACCACGTGTACAAGCATAAAAACAGAGTATCGTACCTTGGCCTGGGACTACGGCTTCTGGACCTCCTTTGGACCTGAACCTGTGAACAGGTTCCTCGATTCTTCCTTTGTGACTGCTGACAAAAACCACTAAAGTTTGTTAAACTGGTTTTTCATATGGAAAATATTATAAATTTCTAGTATAGAAGTTCAGAAAACATTCAGTCATGTATTTAGCAGTAACTCACGAACAAATACCACTTCCTTTTCCACAGCCTTTTGTGCCTCATCGTTGATACTTATATCGCACAAATGCAAAACCCTGGAATCTCCACTCCTAAGTGAAAGAAACACATACAGCACCTTAGATAAAGATATATGGTAGACATATGCATAGCCAAAATCAACTGGAACAATCACATTATTTCATAGTTCACTATGTTTTCAAAACATAATTTTCAGACTGATACAACAATTATACATTTATGCGAAAGGTGAATAACATTTCGAACTCTTCACTCAGTTCTCAAATGATACATGTAATCATATAACAAAATCAGTGGAATTGCACTTTCTAAATAAAATAAAAGAAAAACAAATCGAATTGCATCAGCTGAAGATGAAAAAGACAAGAACAAAGCAAGCAACTGTTCTTTCCCTCGGTTGCTTTAAGGTTGAATCACAAAGTTCTCCACCAAATAGACAATCAGGATAAAACTAACTGTCATTTGCTTCAAAATTATGTTCTCAAGATCAAAGAAATAAGAATCATTTCTTTTCTTACTTTGGTCAAGAGACTCAATACAATAAATTAATGGCAAGAGAACTAATGGTTGCAACCAACTCCATGACAATAACTACAGTTGTTTCATGCAGAAGTATTTAAATTTGTATAAACTACCCCATCTTTAACACAGTCAAGGAGTATGCGAGATGTTATGGCTAAAGAGAGTACTAAAAGAATTAGTAAAAAACTGTTGTCCTTTTAGTGTTGTTGTTCTGAATTTTTCGTGTAGTGCACACATAAATTCCATTTAAAATATAAGGAACAATATACTTTTGTGGTCCTAATTACAATTATTCACTTTCACTTTTTTATGATTAGCACCAATATTAATTTATCTTTGTGTAACATGAATTAACAAACAGGTGCTTAAGATCTTTAGAGCTGCTAGAATATGAGTATTGTTATCTCAAGAACAAGATGCATGAACTATTCCAGCTAACACCATATATAGCTCAAACTACAATATTTTTCCAATTATATATATATATATATATATATATATATATATATTTTAAAATGTGAAATATTTAACAGGAACTAATACTATCCTTTTTGGTATATATATTCTTCAGATTGAGCAGCAAAGAATCATAGCAGCTGCAGTAAGATACCCACAGCAGCAGCAGCCAAACAACCCCTAAGGAAGACCTGGTCATATTTAAAGCTTTTTTATTTCAGAGGATCAATTGAAGACAGAAAAGTGAATGAGATAGTGACAGAATTTCACCTGCATAAACCCAATTTTCATTTTTATAATCAATGACTTCCTTATCAGTTATCTCCTTTTGTTTCGTATATTTAAGTAACAAATACTGATATGGGGTTAGGTAATTTCTTAAATTAAATCAGAGATATATTTGTATGGGTAAAATATGTTTGTTGGAACTTGAAAGGGCTCCAACAGACGTAAGTGCATATACGAGCAATAGGAATCATAGTCTAGCTGCTGCACAACTTTGGGAAGTGTATATAAATGAATTGATCATAACCAGAGCTAAATCCCAAAAAAGAATTTAAAAAAAAAAGCAACTGTAAAACACCAAATAAAGTATTTCTTAACCTCAAGCCAAACCATGTATGTACAGACAAATAAACTCAGATGAATTGTACCTATTTCATTCTGGTCTCACCCTTCTCTTTAGACAGAACTGAATAGAAAATCATCTCCTGGTCTTAAAAGAGTTTCACCGCAACATATTCGCACAATCAAATAACATAAACACGTTGAAAATTATAATGCCGTATGAGATATGACTAAATTTCAACAGGAGAAAAAAAAAAAAAGGAAAAGCACCAATCTCGCAAGGAATGAAATGAATGCATGCGATTTTATTCAGAAAAACTCCAAAAAACATCTATCACAAAAAAACGGAGAAACAAGAGCAACAAAAAGAGGCCTGAGATGAAACACAAAACTCTGTACACATTTTAACATATATGAAACTATTATGTGATAATGAATCTTTACATCAAATAGAGTAATTTTATACCTCTTGGTGTGATTTAAATAGAGCCCATCAATTTTTTATGAAATATCCATCAATCGTAAACCCTAACCCGCAAAATGGGAAAAAAATTTAAATAAAAAAAAAACTTAAAAACTGAACCGATGGTAGGGCGAGGCTGGTGGTGAATCTATGCGCGAGGGCTGGTGGCTTTTAAATAAGTGGAGAGGAAAATTGGCGGTAAGTTAAAGCCTAATTAAACCCACGATGACGAAAATAAGATGGGGATCAGATTAAAAAATAACGACGCCTTTAATGTCCGTCGTTAATGTGGAAATTAATTAGCGACGGATATTCCATCATTATGTAACACAGACTCAAAATTTGTCGTTAAAATTAAATGAAACGACTTCATCTATAAATAAACATATCTATGGACATTTCCGTAGCTAGTAGCGACGGCTAGAGCTCCATAGCTATCAGTCGTCGCTATTCCGTCTCTATTCGGTCGCAAAAAATTGCGCAAAAAATTTGGCGCCTTATTTGCCTACGGTTTACAAACGGAAAGAAAGTCCGTCATAATTTCCGTAGCTAAGCCGTGGCAAATCCGTTGTTATTTTCTTTTTAGTTTAAAATGTCTATTTCCGTAGGAATTCCGTCGCTATTCTGTCGCAAGTTAGCTACTGATCCTTTCTGTCGCAAGTCAATGCACAATTTCAATGGTTTGACAGATCATAGGTTTGAAAACCAGAACACACAAACACAATCACATTACAGCTAGACAAAAGAATGGTATGCATATGGAACATAAATTGGAATGAGTGATAATCTAAACATAGAAACAAGCAAGCATTTAATAATCTACATAACGAAACATGCAAACACTTCAAACAACCATAACATAATATGAATTCAAACAAACCATCAGCAACAACGACAAGAATGAAAAAGATAAGGAAAACAGGGGAGTTTGTATAGATTTTTCGACAAGCTTGGCATTTCTCACTAAATCAAATTAAGCAAGAATGTAATTGTCAGTTAGTGCTCCAAATCTCAATGAATTACGAATTAAGAAACTCTTTCTACAGATTCAAAGTAATTTCCTCACTAGACAAAAAAATGTCTTGACCGAAACCATGCATTCATGACATTTATTTGAAATTATAGCCATTCATAACAACTACTTTGATATTCAACTATAAATTTTGAACATCATCGAAACAAAAAAATAGCAAACTTCGTTAGTCTGCCCAACATCAATACGAAACAATTCCCAATAGCTCTTTATAGAAAAACATATAATGTCCTTAGGAGAAGTACCAAAAGTCCAAAAGTAAGCAAGGTCAGTACGACCCTTTTAGAATGCCAATAGATAACTAACATCAATTTCACAACCATGCAGTTGCAGATAGGACCTCAAAAAAATCCTCTAAGTTCCTCTAGTGGCATCATCTACCATCTTCCTCTTGCGTTCACTTGTTTCATTCCTTTAATGTATGATAAACTCTCAGCATATCTATAAATCTGAAAAGACTGAGGCTATCGAGCAGCATAGAACAAGAACTTAACACCCCGTCTTTGGATCAAACACAAACAGTTTACCATCTGCACGCTCCCCCAGAATTTTCCCATTTTTTGAACACCACAATAACCTATCCATATTCACCTCAATAGACCCAAAAGTGTGATCCTTCCTCCAAATTTGTTCACCATCATCAAACACCCACCCATCAAGAGATTTAACCCTTTCATTGTCTTTAGTACACACAAGACCACCAAGAGATCCATTCCAATCAACCAATCCTACCTCTTCCTCAACCTCCATATAAAGGGTTGACAGAGGCACAATCTCGAAAACCAATTTTGTCACATCAAAACACACCAACACCTCAACAAACTCACTCTTAGCACTGTCATTCCTATCAACCTTTGCAACCCAATACGGATTTCCATTCACAATCACGACATTTTTAGTCTGCAACACATTAAACTGAAAATCAACCTCAATTGTTCTCCAAGAATCTGAATTAGCAGAGTACACCTCAACTCCATTAATGCTCATTTTTGAACTAAAAATCCTTACCACCTTAAAGTCAGCCCTCTGAGCATCATACCCAAACCCAAGTGACACATTCTCATGAGCCCCAAAATCTACTTTTGAGGATGGAACACTCATAGACAACTTCATTGCAGGGTTCCATTGAACTAAAAATCCTTACCACCTTAAAGTCAGCCCTCTGAGCATCATACCCAAACCCAAGTGACACATTCTCATGAGCCCCAAAATCTACTTTTGAGGATGGAACACTCATAGACAACTTCATTGCAGGGTTCCACAGAACAATTATTTGCCCAAATGGTGGAAATGGTGGGATATATAAGCAAAACAAGCCATTGCAACACCCCACAGTATCTATTTTGACATGGGTAGAAGAAAATGGGTGGTTAAGAATCGTGGGTATGGGTTTCTTCACTTTGGATTCGATGCTAAAGAGAGACATGGTGTTACTGTCGTTCTTATTAGTTCTGTGCATAATAAAAGACTGATTTTTTGGGTCACTAGAAAACTGACCATGGTGCATTTTAATGAACTCCTGCGTCGAAAAAAGCTCGCACCAGGGCTTGCAAACAGACTTGAAACGGAGGATCGACTTCACCGGAAGGCGTGTGACGATGCAGAGGATTATATCTTCAGGGAAAACACAGTCTGCCAAGGCGTCAATCGGTTCTTGGCTCTTTTTTGGGCTTTCCGGAGGCATTCTTGGAGGCTGGAGGCGGTTGATTTTAAAGGTTTTAATGATTTACGAGAGAGAGAAACAAAATGAGGAAAGGCCGAAAGGGTTCTGACTTCTGCGTGCAATGTAAAGGAAGAGACGTGACCGCCTGAGAGCAGCGCCTATTTCCTTAACACGTTGATTAATTCATTCAAAAAAAACACCATTTTTTTCTTTTTTTTTATTTTAATAATTTCTATATTAATTTGTTTTTTATTTTTATATAATTGTGTCAAAATTGTTTACCTTTTAGAACAACTTATTTTCCTACGAAAATTCCATAGAATAATTAAGTATTTGTATTCAAGGCGGAGCAAAAATATTTCTATTGGATGGGCGAAAAATAAAAATAGGTGGGCCGAATAAGAAAATCATATAAAATATACTTAAAATAATTTATTTTTTTAAAATTTTATAGTGTAATTTTTTTTTCAAAAAGGGCGGGGCGGGTTGGCCCCCTCCTCCGCCATTGTTTGTATTGATATATTTGTCTTAATTATGTATTTTACTGAGATAAATTGTGTTGCATAATTGAGTTTTTATCAAATTATTGCCAAATTATCGGAATATTACCAAGTTAGAGATGGCAGTGGGCGAGGAATTCCCGTTTCCGTGGACATAGGCAAAGCTAGCTTAGGAGGAGTGTGGTCGGCGGACCGCACTCAATTTTGGAGTGACCCTGTTAATTTTGAGTTGGACCGCACTGAAAATTTAACTGAATATCTAGTTCATATAAAATAATTGAGTTATTTTTAGAAAGTCAATAAACTTTACTGTCTTGGTTCAAAATATTAAGAATTACCTGGTTTAGTTAAGGTATTTGGATAAATGATTGTCTTGTTTGTTATGTACAGAGATATATATTCCAAACTTGGTAATGCAGTTTTTGAGTATTTTTCGAATGAATTTTTGTATATAAATCTATTCCATAATAATAATAGTTGTTTGATGGTTCATTTTGAATATATTTTTGGAGAAGTCATTTATCCAAAGTTCATTCTAGAGAAAACATAATTGGAGATTATAAAAACCCGCAAATAATTGTTCAAGGTACGACCTTCATATTTGCCTTTTTTTCTATTTTTTTTTCAAATATCAGTTTGACATTCGTCCTGCCAAAAAGAAAGAGTTTCTGACCGCACTGGCCGGAAATCCTGGCTACGCCCATGTCGGGGCGGAAATTCCCTGAAAATATCCCCCGTGGGGTTGGGGACGGGGAATGTTTTCGGGAATTTTTTCTCTTCGTTGACAGGAAAGGGGGGAAGGGTGGGAATGGGGATTATATTCCCCGTACCACAGGGAACCGGATGTTAAATATATAATACAATATTTTAAATATATATAATATATTATAAATATACTAACATTAAATATAATAAAATGAAAATCTTTAATTTATTTTTGTATAATGAATGTTTTATTTGTTTTTTTTATATAATTTATATATTTTTTTAAGTATTTAAAATGATTAAAAAACTTAAAATATCTTTTTGCAAATAATAAAATGGGGGGGGGGATTCCCCGCGAGACGGGATGGGGAAGATTTTTTCCTTGTTTGTCTCACGGGGATGGGGACGAGGATTCCCCGCGAACGTGGGAACGAGGATGGGGATCGCTCCCCCGCTCCCACACTGCCCCGTTGACATCTCTATACCCAGGCTTATGAACTTTCATTATTCCTGAATATGGGATTTCTATTTCTATTTAGGAATTTGATCAAATTTAATTTTTAAAATTAGATATTTGATTAATTGATATTTTAATATAAAATTTACCGACCGGCTAAAAGGATTTCCATATGTAAAAATTTTAAGGTCAAAATTTGTTATTTGTGTGTCAAGACTTATCGTGATAAGATATGAAAAATGCCATTATCTATTTTCATAATAATCACATGTGTGATTAAAGAGAGAATATCAAATCATGGAACATTCAAATCTTGCCATTGCCTCAAAAGATTTGTCTAATGGTTCCTCTCATACAATTCTTCCCTGAAAGTGAACAAAGGAGTAATTCAAATGTAGTGTACTAGGGAAGGTAAGAGAAGGGCTTGAGTCAGGACAGGATCGATTGAGACAAGTAAGTCGGGTCATACTTAATAGGGCTCATATTGAAGGAGTTTATTCACTTGTGGAGAAAAGTCCAAGCATGAGAGACATACGAAAATCAAGATGTTCATTACGGAGTCTATACAAGTTATAGTGATAGATTCAAGAATAAGAAATCAAGCTTTCGAGTTAACATTATTTAAGTTTAAATTAATCTTGGATGAAGTTTGATTCAAGAATAAGCAATTTAGCCATCGAATTAACGTTATGGAAGTCCAAATTCATGTTTGATGAAGATCGAAATTCCACCAAAAAACTCTCAAATTCAAAAGTCACCTTTTGAAGTCCGAACATTCTGAATCAAGATTAAATTGTTCAACCCTCGAATCAATTATTGAAGTCAATTGACAATTCCACCTCCAAAGTTTCAAATAAGAAGGTCTTGTTCTTAAAGAAAATAATTTATAGATTTTTATTGAAAACTCAAACATAAACACAAATAGAGTCGTTAGAGTTGGACAATCTCACAATTTATTTTTTCGAAATTAAATTGAAAATTCAACGAAGATGAAGGACAATCACCCAACAATTCATTGTCAATTCAATTTAGTATTCTGTGTGAATCAACAAGTTGTTTGTTGTACTATTATGTATTCTCTGAAAATCAACTTATCATTTGTGAGTTATTGCTTTCTCGTATAAGCTTCTGCCCTATGATGGTGAAAAGACATGTATATATGTCCAAAGGATGAACATTCTTGAAGACATGAAAAGTAAAATAAAAAATAAATAAGATTAGTCGTAGATATAAGGATTTAGGTCTGATGGAGCAATCAAGTTTAATCTCGGTTCCAGAAATTGTAACCACATATCAGAGAGCTCTATTTCAAGCTTATGGAAAGATTTTGATTTTGGAGAAAGAAGGAAAATAAGGAAACAATTTTGTGTGGTATTATAGAGAAAGAAGAGCACGTGACAGTGCCAGTTGCGATGGTGGCAGTGGAGTAATGCAAATAGAGATGCTAAATGGGTCGCAGCCTGACGGACAGGCCTGTTTAGCCTTGAAAAAAATAGAGTTAGAGCCTATAAATTTAAGTCCGATTAAAATGGGGCTAGCATGTCGGTTAACTAGGTTGCCACGGGCCCACATATAATTTTTTATATTTTCTAACTGCTGAAACTTGGAAGCCTAAAATAAAATAAAAAATTACAAAAGGCAGGAAACGATAGTCCTTGACACAATTACACAAATGAGAGGAAATCTGGTAGTTTTCTTACAAAGAATCATTTGAAGTGTTACAGTTTTACAATGAATGGATTGTGATGTTTAACCTTATTGAAAATAATAAAATCTTTTTCTTTTTTCAATGCCCATATACAAAATTTTTGAATTTAAATGTGCTAGGTAAAAATCTGGAAGGTTTATGTTTAAGGGAATTGTTTAGTGTTTGGATTGAGTCGAGGCCCGAATTTGATTCGCCTCCACAAGACGAAAAACGCCCCATATACAAAGTGCTTATAGTTCCATTCGTCTCTAAGATACAACGACTTTTCTATTCATGTTTAGCAAAGACTTGCAAAGACCGAAACTTCAACGAACAAAAAGTGTTTCGACTTTCAATCTTTTGAACAGGAAGGTAGATCAATATGCAGAAATGCAATGACCGATTTTAGGCTTGTAATCTGATGTATTTTCGTGTCTAAAATCATCTACAGAGGCTTCTATTATATAGACATCATGTGCCCGTATGGAAAGATCATGTCTTTTGGCTCAAAAAGACATGTTAACAGCGAACAGTGCATCATTCACCACGCATCGACGCATGGCCCGTGAGTGTGCCCGTGCTCGGATGCGAACAAAATGACAAAGTTTCGACTTGACGCACGGGTCGTGCGTCCGCCCGTGCTCGGATGCGAATAAGTTCGTCTTGACGCACAACCCACGCACGGGTCGTGCGTCCACCCGTGCTCGGATGCGAACACTTTCCAGTTAGAAACTTTAATTAATTAATTAAAAATTATTTATTTATTTATTCTAAAGGTTTTTGGTCCAAAAAGAATAAGGGTCTTGAAGCTCAAACCCGGACATCCGGGCCGAGCCGAGCCTACCGGTGGCAGTGGCGTGCGCGTGTCTTGCGCGTGTGCTTTGAACCAAACCCACAAGCATGTGTGGTCCTCACCCCTTTAAAAACTTAGGTGCCCCCAAGGGCCCAAACTCATAAGTCCAACTTGAGATATATTCTAGGGATGGCAGGGCGGGTTTGGGCGGGTTTGGCCAAACTCGGGACCCGCCCGCCAAGGAAAAATTAGACCCGGGACCCGCCCCGCCCGCCTCAAGACCCGCCCCGCCCGCCTCAAAACCCGGCAGTATGGGTCTAGACCCGCTAGACCCGCCAAGTATTTTTTTAAATTATAATAATTTATATTTTTCTATTTTTGACCAAATTTCAAAAGTAATCTAATGTCAATAGGTTAAAAATTAAATAAATATAATTATGCAACTTATTATAACTATTTTTTTTAGAATTGGCTACTATTAAGATTTTTTTTTAAAAAAAAATACTATTAGTATACTACAATAATACTCAACTAATGTTTAAAATAAATATTCAAAGTAGAATATTACAAGATATTATATTAGTAAATTAAACTTTAAAAGTAAATAATATTATATTAGTACTCAACTAATATTTTTAAACATATAACACTCAAATTTAAAAATACATAATGCAAAATATTTCAATATATATTTAAAAATATAGTAAAAATTAATATGCGGGCGGTCCGGCGGGTTCTATTGGACCGGGACCCCCGGACCCGGCGGGTTTTGTAATCTTGGACCCGAGACCCGCCGGACCCGTTTATCCGGTCTAGACCTGCCACGGGGGCGGGTTTAATCTTGCGGCGGGTTTTGACCCGCCCCATTGCCATCCCTAATATATTCAATTAAAACTTTGCCTCCTTTTCCTATGTGGGATGGAGCATTTCTCATTCCCCATATTTTCCATTTTCCATAATATTTTCTAAGTATTAAGTGGCTAACTTCTAGCATTAATTTCTCATTCACCCGGAATTGGTTTTGAGAAATTCCAAATGATATTCTCATCTACTCTCTTAGTAGAATTATTACAAATAATTTAATTCCATTTTTGACTAATGGAAACCACTTAATTGTTTGGTCAAAATTGGGTCAACACCCATTTTACCAAACCAAAATTCCAACAATCCCCACATGAATGAAATTAATGCATGCGTGTATGCAGATTTGCTTGAAAGTCTTGGTGAATGTTATTGCATTGGGATAGGTAGCTTGTGGCTTTGAACCTTCCTTAGTAAAATACTATCGGATTTAGTAGCTGCTTAGTGACGCGATGTCTTAAACTACTCAGGCGTTTGTGTAACCGAGACAACAATACTTACACAATAACAAATCTAACACTTGTTATTCTCACGTTGTGTCTATTTCGGTCCTGGACCATATCTTATATTCATAAGTGTTTCTTTGAAGTGGCCATTACTTTTCATTTATATAGGTGATTTTCTATTGAAGAGTATCTGCCGCCATACTCCACCTTTCGGTATAGGAATCATTAAAAATCTTAAACTTAACCTCACCATATTCAACATGTTTTCATTCACTTGGATGTTTCGAGAATGAGCTAACACATTTTCCAAGTGTTCAGCTGAACATACATAACTTAGTTATCCCATTGAACCAAGGTCTTGGGATCTCCAATTCACAAGATTGGGTTAGCGCTATGAACATTCTTTAGTTTGTGGATTTTAAACCCATTCCCCGAATATTTTATACAATTGATCTTGATTTATGTCTTTTATAAGCGGATCTCAAGGTTTTCCTTTGACTTCACGTAGTCAACCGAAATAACCCCATTCGAAATCAATTGTCTAATGGTATTGTGTTTTTCGATGTATATGTCTAGACTTACCATTATACATACTACTTTGTGCTCTTCCAATTGCTAATTGACTATCAACAATGTATCATAACAAAGAGGCACATGCTTATTCCAACAAAGAATATTCTCTATTCTAAGCCATTCACCCTCCAACTTTATCTAAAGCAATGATCTCGGGATTCCATAGCGGATCGAGCTATGCACGTCTGCTTAGAAGACTTCCACGACACCGCTCCACCACCTATTGTGAAAATATATCCACTTGTGGACTTAGAGTCTTTTGTGTTTGATATCCACTTGGCATCACAAAGATCCTTCTAATCTTTTGTTGGATATCTTGTATAAAGTATTCCATAGTTCATGGTATATTTTAAGTATATATCTAAGTACCTTTATCACGGCTTTCCGGTGATCTCGTACTCGGTTACTTGTGAATCTACTTAGCTTACTCACTTGAATATGCAATATCCGGGCGTGTACAATTCGTTAAGTACATCGGGATCGCTAATTACCCTCCGGTGAGAAACTGGTTCGCCTCTATTCTTGGCCAAGTGTAGACTTAAATCTACAGGTGTATTAGCGGAGGACTATTAAAAGCATTAAACTTTCTAAGTATGCTTTTGACATAATGGGATTGTGACAAGACAATTCCATCTGAAATTCTAGAGATTTTAATCCCTAATATAACATCAGATACTTCCATATCTTTCATGTCAAAGTTCTTCTTTAACATGTTCTTAGTATTCATGATTAAACCATGACTATTATCCATAATCAATATATCATCTACATAAAGACATACTATGACGTAATCAATTGTAGTACCTTTAATGTAGACACACTTGTCACATTCATTGATCCTGAAACCATTTGACTTCATAGTCGAGTCAAACTTTTCATGCATTGCTTAGGTGCTTGTTTTAGTCCATAAAGTGACTTAACAAATTTACACACCTTTCGCTCTTGACTATGTGCAACGTACCCCTCAAGTTGTTCCATATAGATATCCTCTTCAAGCTCACCATTCAAGAAGACAGTCTTAACGTCCATTTGATGTATCTCAAGGTTATGCAAAGTTGCAATAGCAATGAGAACACAAATGGACGTAATCTCGTAATAGGAGAATATGTATCAAAAAAGTCATATCCCTTCTTTTGTCTAAACCCTTTAGCTACCAAAGGGGCTTTATATTTGTCAATAGATCCATTTGTTTTATACTTTCTTATAAGGATCCACTTGCATCCCAAAGGTTTGCGACCGGTGGAAGATCAACTAGCTCCCAAGTGTGATTTTGCATGATGGAATCTATCTCATTATTGATAGCTTATTTCCGGATAGGAGCTTTTGGACTAGACAATGCTTCTTGAATAGTTTTGGGTTCTTTTTCTAACATATAAGTTAGAAAATCAGGACCAAAAGACTTAGCTACTTTTGTCCTTTTATCTGCGTCTTGGTTCCTCTTCATCATCACTTTGAGGTAACCTTGCGCTTTCATAAGTTCGTTTACTTGAACTTTCGTCTTTCCTTTATTAGTTCGGCAAAATATTCTCGAAGAATACATCATTCCTTGATTCAATGATCATACCTTCATTTATATCGGAATAACCGACTTGTGCACTAAAAAGCGATATGCACTACTATTGTTAGTATATCCAATGAAAGCATAATCGACCATCTTCGGACCGATTCTCACTTTTTCGGCTTAGGTACTTCGACTTTAGCCAAACACCTCCACACTTTGAGGTATTTATATGACGGTTTACATCCCTTCCATAACTCATATGGAGTTTCATATTTACCTTTGTGTAGGATCTTATTAAGAATGTAGTTCGCGAGAAGTATGGCTTCCCCCACAAGTTTTGGGGTAAGCCAGAACTTATCAACATCGCATTCATCATCTCCTTAAGAGTACAATTTTTGCGTTCTGCAACTCCATTTGATTGAGGTGAGTAGGGAGCAGTCGTTTGATGAATTATACCCACTTTCGAGCAAAATTCTTCAAACGGAGCAACATACTCTCCGCCTCTATCACTTCGAATCATCTTAATTTTCAAATTAAGCGGATTTTCAACTTCATTCTTATAAGTTTTAAAAGCTACTAAAGCTTCATCTTTGCTTTTCAAACGATATACATAGCAATATCTTGTGCGATCGTCAATAAACATTATAAAGTACTTTTTCCCACCTCGAGTTTGCACAAGTTTTAAATCACACACATCCGTATGAATTAACTCGAGTGGTTTGGTACTTCTCCGTTCTTTTGAATGAAATGGTGCTTTGACCAATTTTGCTTCAACACAAATCTCACATTTGTCTTGTGAATCGGCTTTAAACGTAGGCATTAATTACGCTTTCAATAACATTTTAATTGTGTTGAAGTTTACGTGTTCTAATCTATCATGCCATAAATTAGAACAATCCAACAAGTAAACAGAAGTAATAGTTTTATTCTTCGCCTCTTGGCGGAAAACACAATATAGACATCTTAAAAAGCCCCTTATCAAGGTAGCCCTTACAAAGAAACTGACCATTCTTGGTCATTACAAACTTGTCGGACTCAAACACTAGTCTAAACCCTGCCTTACTAAGCAAAGGACCGGAAACCAAATTCTTGCGGATGTCCGGGACATGCAACACATCTACAAGTGCTCCTTTCCGAAAGTCATCTTGAACACAACCTTGCTAAGCCCCACGATGTTGGAATTCAAGAGTTTCCCATAAAAAGTTTCCTTCTATTTATCGGAGTGTAGGAGGAGAACATCTCCTTGTCAGCACAAATGTGACGAGTAGCTCCGGTATCTATCCACCACTCCCTTGAGTTATCCACCATATTGGATTTAAACACAACAACGGTGAGATCGAGCTCGACATGTCGATTGGAACCGACTTGTCCTCCATCACATTGGTTTGTTGGTTGCCACCTTGATTGCCCTTTTTGGGTTTCGACAATCCTTGGCCATGTGGTTCGATTTGCCATAGTTGTAGCAATTTCCCTTGAATTTTTGGCGTTTCCTTTGTCTTTCTTGGAGTGCTTACATTTCTTGCTAGTGCTCGATTCAAAGAAGATTGGCCTTGGCCTCCATTCCGCACTTTCATCGGATTTTACTTCCGATTTTCGATTATTTTCCTCAATCCAAAGCCGAACAATCGGATCCTCAAGCCCCATCTCTTTGCGCTTGTGCTTGAGGTAATTCTTGAAATCCTTCCACAACGGCGCGACAATTTTTGATTATTGCAAAACCACTTGAAAGGATTCATTCAGAATCTTAAGCCTGGCACCAAGTCGTGAAGTATGATCTGAATCTCTTGAACTTGGTTGATCACCGTATTGGTGTCAACCATCTTGTACTCGAGAAATTTGCCGACAACAAAATTCTTTGTGCCGACATCTTTCGTTTTGTACTTTTTCTCCAAAGAGTCCCACAACTCCTTGGATATTTTGAACGAACTATAGACGTTGTAGAGGTGTCTTCTAATCCGTTCAAAATATAATTGCGATTTCGAAAAATCACCTGTTATGTCAAGCATCCACAACGATTCTCGGTTGTTATCAATTTCTTCATCGCCAACGGTAGGGGTCCTCCTTTAGAAAACGGGGACGGACTCAAAGGTCAAGTAAAATAACATATTTTGTTGCCATCTTTTGAAGTCGATCTTAGGAGAACTTGGGCGGCTTTCGCCGTGAGCGGGAGCAGTGGCTATTGGAGTGAACGGTTGAAGTCATCGTTTTGAACGAAACGTAAGTTTTTCATCTTGCGATTGTTGGGTAAAAATCGGAAGGTTTGTTTAAGGAATTGCTTAATGTTTGGATTAGTCGATGCCTGAATTCGATTCGATCTCAAAGAAGACGAAAAAAAATGCCCCGTATATAAAGTGCTTACGCTTCCGGCGTTCGTCTCTAAGATATAATGACTTTTCTATTCCGGTTTAGCAGCACTTGCAAAAATCGGAACTTCAACGAACAAAAAGTGTTTCTGATTTTCAAGCTTTTGAACAGGAAGGTAGATCAATATGCGAAATGCAATTACCGATTTTAGGCATGTAATTTGATGTATTTTTGTGTCTAAAATCATTTGTAGGGGCTTATTATATAGGCATCAGGTGCCCGTATGGAAAGATCATGTCTTTTGACTCGAAAAGACATGTTCACAGCGAACATGTGCATTTGTTCAGCCTTACGCATCGACGCATGACCTGGCGCACGGCCCGTGCATGTTCCCATGCTCGGATGTGAACAAAATGACAAAGTTTGGACTTGACGCTTACGACGACCGACGCCTTGCGGGCGTGCGTCCGCGCCGTCTTCGGATGTGAACATTTTCGGTTGAAACTTTAATTAATTAATTAAAAATTAATTATTTATTTATTTTAAAGGTTTTTGGTCCAAAAGAATAAGGGCCTTGAAGCCCGGGCGCGACCAACCTGGACCCGCCCGCCCCAGAACCAAACCCACAAGCATGTAGGTCATTACTCCTTTAAAAACTTGAGTGCCCCCAAGGGCCCAAACCTATAAGTCCAACTTGGGATATATTAAGTGTGCAAACTTTGCCTCCTTTTTCAATGTGGGTTGGAGCATTTCTCCGTTCTCACATTTTCCATTTCCCATACCATTTTCTAGTATAAAGTGACTAGCTTCTAGCATTAATTTCTCATTCACCGGAATTGGTTTTGAGAAATTCCAAATGTTATTCTCATCTTAGTAGAATTTCTACAAATAATTTAATTATATTTTTCACTAATGGAAACCACTTAATTATTTGGTCAAAATTGGGTCAACACCCATTTTACCAAACCAAAATTCCAACAAAATGAACTTCATGCATGCAGTTAAATTGAAACGGATCGAAAAATGCTTGAATTTAATTGAACTTCAGGAAGATACAAACCATATACAAAATTTATTAATTGTGTTATCTAAAGTAACAATAATTCATTGTTTGTTCTTTTATAAATTTTAGACGAAGAAGAAATGTAAGATGATATTTGTCCAATGAGGGATCAAATGTGACTGAGAATGACCTTGATTAATAGTTATTTGTGTACTTAAGTCATACATGTATAATTTTATTTAATTATGAAGTTTAATGTTTGAAAGTATAAACTTTAAGACTTTGTCCATGTAATGCAACTACTACAAACTATGCATGGCTTTTATTATTAAGGATCATATGATTTTATATATTTAGTTTGGATGTTAAAATTATAAATGTTTTAATTTAATATTTTGGATTTAAATATAAAATTTTACTTTTTTTGGCTTATAGTCCGTTAGTGGCTCGTTAGCTCGAAGCCCGCTAGAGTTATGATTAGATCCCCAATATTGCCAACTCGTTTGATAGTGGCTCAGTTAACTCAAAGTCCGTTAGTTTAAAGCCTTCTAGGACTCGACCAACAACTCGCTATGGTCAACCCGTTTAATATCTCTAAATGCAAGTAGCGAGAATGAAAGCATGAAAGTATTAGATACGTACATATTTTTGGGTAATTGATTTTTGCAACTTGTACTATATAGGTTATGTGAGTTTGGTATATGTCTTTTATTTTTTAAAATCGATACCTAAATTACACTTGATTGCGAAGTACAACCTAAACCGAATATCGGAGTATTCTCATCGGGATCCATCACATGACTTGCAAACCTTATTTTAAGGGATTTTCGGTCATTTAACTTTTTTCTCCATTAAAATAGGAAATCCAATATTCTTCCTCATTCACATGGGAAGAAAACAAATTTCTCCACTCCCTCCCCTAAAAAAAAAAAAAGAATTCTTCTTCTCCATTCTTCATTTTGGTGCTGGTAATGTAGGAGGCAGAATCATGAAGCTTGATAATTGAATAAGACCACACCATCTTACCGAAAATGGAACATAAACAGAGCATATGAAATATATATATATAGGAGCGAATCCTGTGAGACCACCCTCCTAGGTTAGTCCATAAGATCGAATCTAGACCATCCAAATAGTAAATCAATGACCAAGATACATTACAATCTATACAAAGTTTTCGTAACTAATTATACAATAGAAAGGGTAAAATTGGAATCCATAAAATCAAACATGGTAACCTCCTCCTACATTATAGGGGCGTGATCTCGTTATTGATCACGTCCCCATAAATCACGCCCCATAATCAAGCAATTCATCTTTCCTTTTTCTCCTTCCCATTCGAACCTGCAAATTATTCAAATATGGCAAATGAGAATCATGCAACAATTAATGAAAAGTATACAATTACACTAAACTAACTATACATTAAAACATTACTAAGTATACATAAACAATTAACTAAGTATACAATTACACTAAACTATTTGTACATTAAAACATTACTAAGTATGCATAAACATTTAACTAAGTATACAATTACATTGAACTAACTATACATTAAAATATTACGAAGTATACGATTACATTGAACTAAATACACAATTTCACCGAATTACTTATATAACTAAGTATACAATTCTATTGAACTAAGTATACAAATCCACAGAACTAAGTATACAAATTCACTAAACTACTTATATAACTAAGAATACGATTCCACTGAACCAAGTATACAAATCCACTGAACTAAATATACAATAAAACATGACTAAGTATACAAGTCCACCGAACTAAGTATACAATAAAATGATTGTTCACAAATATGGCGGAAAAGTATCAATTTTGAAAAAAATGCTTGAAATTGATTATTTTTCCTCCCTAAAAATCGGGTAAATCGAAAAGGTAGGATTATGTTTCCTTAAAAATAGCTAATAACTGTCCAATTAATAAAACCGATTAAATATAAAAGTACAATCATACCCTTATAACCCAAAAATAACAAAAGAGATCTGCACCATCAAAAATTTAAATCAAGGGTTCATAGGTGTTCTTATGGACTAACCTAAAGGTTGGTCTCATTTGAACCAATCCCTATATATATATATATATATGAATATGATCAAATGAGACCACATAATTAGAGTGAGACAGTGTGGACTAATCTTATCAACAAATTTCAAATTTTAGATGGTTGAGATTTACCCAATTTAATGGTTTTTTTAAATCAATAAAGGGTAAGATTGTAATTTTATTTACCAATTTCATTCCCATTTGGTAACAAAAAACCATTCCATCGCCCCTCCGCCCTCGAAGGTGTAATTCAAGACGTGGTAATTCTTTGGGTCGAGAATGGAGCCGCGGCCTCGAAGGTCTCGCCGGCGATGGTGACGGTGGCCATATATCCGGCCTCCCATGACGCCATTTCGCTCAAAAATCATGATCTCGGCCGATTGTCCGGGGGTCTCGAGTAGCGGCGGAGAAAGTGGGCGACAAAGGATCCGCCGATGCCACCGCGATTATACGATCGCGTGTGTGTGCGTGTGCGTGTAAGGAATATATTAGAAGTAGGATAATACAAAATATGAGTGATGCGATTTGAGGATGGTGCTTGTTCATCGTGCTTTGATGTTAGTACCAAGTCAGAGTGACTTTGAATACTATGTCAAGATTTTGTATCTAATATTGTTATTTTTTAAATGTGCTTTTCTTTTGAATATGTGTTTAACTCGAGGGTGGTGGTGGTGAATTGCCACCGGTGATAGCCGAGGTTGGATGTTGATTTCGGACGGTGGAAATAACAAAGAATGGATTGGTGAAGAAGACGATGTTGGCGTGGAGAAAACGAGGGCCTACAAGGAGGCGGTGAGGATTGTTATATACTTATATGTTTTTCGATGTATACTTATATGTGTTTTGTTTGTATAAGTAGTTAATTTTTATGTATGTATTTATGTTGTTGTATACTTATTTTTTTTGTTGTATACTTATATGTGTTTTGTTGTATACTTATATTTTTGTTTGAAAATTGTAATATGCAAAGAAAATTATGTTAAACATATATCAAAATAGTATTAAATATACATTAAATATATGCTAAATATACAACACAATAATGAGCGTGATTTTTTTTTTTCTCTCTCTCTCTCTCTCTCTCTAATTGATTTACTTAATTCACGGTCCCCACATGTTAATGAGCGTGGTTCTCTCTCTATAAATGATTCCTTAATTAATGGTCCCCACATATTTTTGTTTGACCATTTTAATATACAAAGATCAATTATGTTAAACATACACAAGAAAATAGTGTTAAGTATACAACAAATCATTGATAAGTGTACATCATATCGCATGGCGAAGCACATGCGTGCTTTTCTCTCTCGGTAGCGATTTTCTCGCGATTTTCTCTCTCCCCACGTGATTTTTTCTCCCCTAATAACTCGATTCCATATTTGGATGGTCCCCACATGTTTGTTTTGACATTTATACCCTTATTTTGCCTTAATTAAATGTTTAATGTAATTTTAACCCCTATTTATCATAACCATTGATATAGATAAGGGAGGGTTGAGATGAGTCCACATTGTCTCACTATAATATGTGTCTCATTGTAACCTCCCCTATATATATACATATATATATATATATAATAAAGAATCTGTTTTCCGCCTTTTTGCACTTTCTAAAAATGAAATTATATATTTTAATGGAAAACAAAAAAGCAAATAGACATATATTTCAATATCTTTGTAATTATATCATTAATTTTGCTTATATTAATTATGGTATGCATTGATATTTTAATTTAGGTATGTCTAATTAGTATTAAATATACTACACATATGAATTTTGAAAGATTTTAAAAAAAAAAAAAAAATAGTTTGTTGGCCGATATTATTGTAATATATCATTAATTTTATCCATTTTAATTTTGGTATGCATTGACAATATAATTTATATATGATTTATCAAGATTAAATATTGTATTTTATATAAATTCCAAAATATAAAAAAAAAATGAAAATGAATCCGCATTCATGGCTCGATCTTTGTGATTATACTATACAATTTTATCTCTTTTGTTTTCAAACTATCAATTTGATAAAATTTTATTCAAAATAAATGATGAAGAAATATTATAATGTTATTTCAAACTCGAACAAAAATTTACTGATTGCATTGATATATAATATATATTAATGAGTTACTATATTTGAAAATTTTATATTTTGATTGTATTGTAATGTGTATATATCTCGTAATGTATATTTTGATGAGTCCAATGTTTATAGTATATTCAATCTATATATACGGAAATAATCTCACGCCAACGTTGATACAACTTATCCATTATTGATGAAACAACTTTTTGTGGAACTCGATCACCATTATTACATGTTATTATCACGAGTTAATATGAATATAAATAGGGCAATTGACAAAATACCCACATTTTTTAAATCAATGTCACCCTTTTTACGCTTTTCGGTGCAATTTTACCAAAATTTACGCTCCCCTCTTTTTACACAACAATACGCTCTAGCAAAAATTCTGGAAAATTTTACGTTTTGTTTCAACATTGTTTCTAACATGTTTCAAACATGTTTACGTGTTTCAACATTGTTTCTAACATGTTTCAAACATGTTTTTACGTGTTTTAAAATTTTTTCTAACATGTTTCTTTTAATAAAAATAGGTAAAAATTGTATTTAAACATCAAAAAACTTCATTGAAACAACGAAGAAATATCGAACAACATTAAAAAGGGTATGGAAACAACCCGGAACAACGTAAATTATATTTAAAACACAACATGAATAAAAGAAGCTTAAAAATATGTAAAAAATGTATTTACACATTGAATACTACATGAAAACAACAAAAAATATTAGAACAATATTAAAATAATTATAGAATAACAACGAAACAATAGAAACAATGTACAAAATAATATATGAATTAAAAACAACATAAAAATAGGTTAAAGTTGTTTTGAAACATCGAAAAACAACAAAGAAACAACATAGAAACAATAAAGAAACAAATTTAAACAACCTCGAAACAACTTATATAACATATAAAACAATGCATGAACAAAAAAAAAGAAAAGAAAAATAAAAAATAATCAAAAAATAGCAAGGAGCGTAAAAAAATTTAGGTACAAAAGTAAAAAAATAGGCACAAGAGTAATTGGAGCGTATTGTGTGGTAATGGTACAAAAATCCGCGTGATTCTCGTGTAATTTCCCCATATAAATATCTAATTATTAGAGGTGTCAAAATGGTCTCGGCTCGAGGTGCCTCGACTCTAATTGTGGAGGCCCAAAAAGATTGCACCTATGTGGTCCAAAAATCTTGTTGACCCGAGGTTATTTCATGTGTATTTTTAAATGGATTGAGCTTTAAAATTGTTGCCCAATGGAATTTCATTTTGGCCCAACCAGAATTTTCTCATTGGCACAACCAGAATTTTCTCATGTAACTTTCCCTGACTTTAGCTATTACTTGAACACTTGCAATCTGATCAAGTTGGAACCTATTTTGCCTAAGCTATGTAACTGATCAGTTATGGAAGCTGGGATAAATTTTAATTTAGTATCTATCAAATTTTGGGGAAAAAGTAAACAAAGTTTGAACCTACTTTCCTAAGCTACGTAGCTGAAGAAGTAGAATGGGGGAGGGGGGAGAGGAATATGCTGTCGTCCCGTGTGAATGAGAAAGAATGGCGGAGTTACCGTTAAATGACCGAAAAACCCTTTAAAGAATAAGGTTTGTAGGTCATGTGACTAAATCCTGGTAGAATATTCCACCGAGACTTTGTATTAGGTTGCATTTTTGCAATCTAATTTAGGTACCGAGTTTCCAATAAATAAAAGACAAGTACCAAACTCGGGTTGCAACGCCTACATTACGGGTTGCAAAAATTAATTAAACCATATTTTTTACCATTTTGATTTTTGAAAAATCCAATTGTTCATTAATAAAGTATTTTTGTTTCTATTTTATAAAATTTATTCTAAATTTATTTATTTTTCTATTCTTATAAATTTGTCTCAAAATTATAGAATCTTTAAAATAATCTATAAAGAATTTCCTTCAAAACTGTATTATCTTCTATAGAATAACTAGGTATTTGTATTCATGTATTTGTATTAATTGTGTATCTTCAAACAAATTTTGTTGTATAATTGAGTTTTTATCAAATTATTAATCGATGGAACAAAATGATCGTTGACTTAAGAAATGTGCAGAATAACGACACAAAATTGTAAAGTTGAGATTATTATTATATATTATCTCTGTAAAATTAAATTATCCTACTTCTGTCAATTGCTTGTAAGATACAATAGCTTTTCAGTTTATTTTTTTTTTGCGACGCAGCTTTTCAGTTTATTAACTTGCAAATAATAAACTTTCAGAGAATTACTCAGTATTTCAGAAAATTTGAGATTGAGAAGGGAGTAGACCATAAATTGTAGAAAATGCTCGTGGAATGGTGTAATTTTCGCTATGCAGGGGCACCCTTTATAGAGACATTGAAGGATTATGTTGTACACACACAACCCTATGAAAAAATTGGTTGCCTGAACAAGCATCTCAAGTTAAGTCAGTAGGTGTCAGTCCAAGAAGTGTAGCCCGAATGGAGACACATTTTCAACAAGGCAAAAACTTGTGTGAGACGGTCTCACTGGATTTAGATCACGTGACGTTCTTACACAAAGTTTTAAAGGTTTTTATTTTCAGATTTTATTTTTCTTAGGGTTTATATTTGTTTTTTAGGGTTTATTTTGGTTTCTTGAGTTTATTTTTAATTGATTTGGGTTTTTAGGATTTTTAGTTTTTTTAGGGTTTATTTTTTATTTTTGGGTTTATTTTTGTTTTTCGGGTTTATTCTTCATGGTTCATATTTTTAGGGTTTATTTTTGTTTATTCATGGTTCATTATTATTTTTAAATTTATTTTCATGGTTCATGTTCTCAAGACGGAGTCCTTAGGAGGTCCGTCTCACGGATTTAGATCCGAGACCGTCTCACAAGAGACTTGCTCTTCAACCAAAATCAGCATTCTAGGCTGCACAAAGATGAGCATTATCAAATAGTTGCAGAGACCATAATTACAAAACCACATTCCTAACATTATCAATGTTGGGGGCAAAAATGGTATTTCACAATTTAATTAAATATAATTCATTATATTATATGTAAAAATGTCTCGGGTATAAAAATGTCTCGCATATTATCTGTAAGTGATTAACTCATAATTAATTATTCTCTACATATTCATTATTCGTTTACTAATTTCTCTCTCGCTCACCATGCTAACTTGAGCGTTGGAGGGCCTCCACAGACAATCCCCGAGCCCTCTAATGTTTGCGTGTGTGTGCATGCAAGTTCAGAAGAAGTTAGCGATTCGAGAAACGAGAAGACGAGAAGGCTTCCCACATGAAAAAAATGAATAGTTTAAAGACTTCCTCTCGAAAGAGGATTTTGGTGAAGTCGGTTGACTTGGGTGATAAATTTTCGATGGTTGCAATAATCCGATGAAAGGACATGCTTTAGAACATTACATTTATCTGCTACGCCAATGGAGCCAATATGCATATTGTGTCCATTCAAGTATTCACCCAACATTACCAAAAAAAAAAAAGATAATTACAAAAACTACCCCTAAAGTTTAGTCTAATTACAAAAAATCCAATTATATTTTAAAATTAGGGAAAATAAGATTTTTAGTCCTGTAAGTTGGACCTTTTGGAGAATTGGTCCTCTAAATTGTCACATTCATTTTTTAGTCCTTTAACTTTCACATTTCTAGTTATTCAATCCTTTAACTTAACAATTTTATTTTTGGTCCTAAAACTTAACATATTTCAAAATTTGGTCCTACAACTTAATATATTTTAGAAATTTAGTCCTATAACTTAACAATAGTTAAATTTAACTATTTTATAGGACCAAATATAAAATAATTAAATTTATGTTTGGAAACTAATTAAATTATAAAAACAATTAAAATTAATTTAATTTGATTAATAAAAAGTTTAAATAAATAGAAATTTCTAAAATAATTAATGAATTCTAGGAAAATTAAAATAATTACATCAAATTAGTAACTTAAGAATAATTTGTCATATTTATGCCATTAACCTTTGGCGAGGATAATTATCTCCAAGAAATGTAATCGTAGACTAGTGTACAAGATCCATTTAATTCAGAAATAATTATTTATTTTTAAAAAAAAATTAATTGTTAATTAAAATCATTCGATTTGAAAAATAAAATTAATTTAGAAATAACCTTTAATAAATTAATTAAATTTAACTATTGTTAAGTTATATTACTAAATTCCCTAAAAAAAGGTTACATGACCAAATTTCTAAAATATGTTAAGTTATAGGACCAAATTTCAAATATGTTACGTTATAGGACCAAAAATAAAATTGTTAAGTTAAAGGATCAATATCTAGAAATTTGAAAGTTAAAGGACTAAAAAATGAATGTGACAATTTAGAGGACTAATTCTAAAACATGTCCAACTTACGGGACTAAAAATCTTATTTTCCCTTAAAATTATGAATACCTCCTAGAGATAATCAAATAACCCCTTGAGGGTTTGTATTTGTTTTACAAATTACCCCCAATAGATGCAATTTGTAAAATAAACATATGCCAATGGAGTAACGTAGTTGTAAATTTTGAAAGATAATTGAGTTGTTTTGTTGAATTCTCAAGGGTAGGATTTTGTAATTATCCCAAAATAAAATGCTTGAGAAATTTAATATCATTTGGAGGGGGAAAAAGGAAGGGCGAGGGAGGTCATCAGGTAAACTAAAGTCTTGATTAGTAGTACTATAGACTGAACTAAGTGAGACACCATGTGGACTATGGGAGTGTTGTGCAAAAGTTATACTTTTTTTGCTGAATAGAGACTCTCTTAATAAATGTCAATTAGCAAGAGAAAAGCGTAAAAAAATAAAACAAGGGAATCAATTTAACTCGTAATTGAAACACAAAGAGAACTGTTCCAGGCAATGAACCAGAGACTACTATAACATGAATTAATCCAAGTTGCAAAATCCATGTATATATCACATTATTACAAACAGCAAAATGATGTCCTAAAACTTCCCTATAACAGAAAACTGTTCTTGAAATCAGCCTTACCCAATAATCCGGGGCTCATCATCATTGCTACAGTCATCCTCATCGTCCCTGCTTAATTCTGCATACTCTTCAAGCGATGATGCAGTAAATAATTCACCAGCCTTGCTCTAATGTCTTCTGCTCAGCTTCTACTTCTGAAATATCTCTTCCAACTATGTGGTCAACACGGCATGAACATTTGGCACATACATGATGCTCCTTAGCACAACCAAAGCATAAATTGTGATAAGCTTGTCGAACATTCCTCTTGGAACACCACTGACATTTGGCAGGTTCAGTAAGGGGCTTATATTTTACGTATTTGCAGAAGTTATACTTTTAGAAGAAGTAATTTATTACCACAGTAGTAGAAGTAGCAGGAGTCAGTAGTGTTTGAAAATAGAATCAGCAGTTGAGAGTATTTGGTGAAAATTTTGTAAAAGTACTTATTTATTTGTAAATTTTAAACTGGAGCAAAATCTAAAGCACCCCTTTCCCTACTTTTCCCTCTCCCTACTTTTAGATTCTGATTAAATGAAGCAAAATGAGAAGCAGAAGTTAGTACTTGCAAACACCAAAAAGTGTTTTTTTAAGCCAAAAAATGAGAAGCACTTTTTTTAAGTGATTGCAAACACTCCCTATATCCTGATAGGTTGTAGACCATCGGATAAAATTCCAAGAAAAGCTCGTCAAGGGTAATCCTGGGAATTTTAAGGCAGCAAATTCTTAAAAAGTGTGGCCTTTAAATAAATAAAAATGCACTGTATAGAAAACTCAAACTTGCCTGATCCATTGAGAAATAAAAATGGTAACGTAAACGGTGCTAGATAACATGCTCCTCCGTGCCCAAATGGTATGCCAGACCATGGGCTTGAAAACCAGAACACACAAACCAATAACAAATATAGCTAGACAAAAGAAAGGTATGCATATATTGTGGAATGTAAAATGCAACAAAAAGACAGGAATTAAATCAGCAGCCAAAACAGAATACAGAATCAAACTCACCATCACCACCAACAACAAAGAAAAAAGAAAAGAAAAGAAAAACAAGGGGGGTTTGTCTAAATATTTTGACAAGCTCGGATTTTTCTCACATTAGCGGAATCAAATTAAGCAAGAATTTTGTTGTCAGTTAGTGCTCCATATACGATAATTAGCTCTATCAAATCAAGGAATTAAGATACTCTTTTCTGAGGGATGTACTAACGAGTATCATCAAAATATTGAGCGTACTTACGAGTATCATCAAAAGACTGAGCGCAACATTGCATATGCTTCTTATTGCCTAGATTTTCTTGTTTTTGTTCGCTTCTGTTCTTCCGCAAAACATTGTTCTTTGTCGTAAAGAAAAGAAGCACATCAAAGAAACTACATGCCGATAAAAACATTATAAATCACATGCAAACATCTCAGAAAAAACTCAATGATTTCAGCTATAATTTCCTCACTAAAACCATTTAATCAAAAAACTTGTTACAACCTCGTCTTCCTCTTCTTCTTCCTTCTTCTCACTTCTTTCATTCCTTTAATATATGCCAAACTCTCGGTATATCCATAAATCTCAAAAGACCGCTGCCGAGAGCCATAGAGCCAGACCTTCTTAACACATCTAGTCTCAGGATCAAACACAAACAATTTGCCATGAACGCCCAGAAATTTCCCATTCTTTGAACACTGCAAAATCCTATCCACTTTCACATCAATAGGTCCAAAACTGTAATTCTTTCTCCAAATTTGTTCGCCATCATCAGACATCCAAACATCAAGAGACTCAACCCTTTCTCCAAAAGTACACACAAGAGCAGCAAGGGAACCTTTCCAATCAACCAATTGTGACTCCGCCCCTTGGGACTAAGGCTTGAAAGAGTCACAATCTTGAAAACCAATTTCGTCACATCAAAACACACCAAAACCTCACCATGATCACTCTTAGCAAGCCAATACGGATTTCCATTCACAATGACATCACATGTAGTCCGCAACACCCTAAACTGAAAATCAACCTTAATTGTTCTCCAAGAATCAGAATTAACAGAGTACACCTCAACTCCAGCAATGATCATTTCCAAATTAATAATTTTCACCACCTTAAAATAAAGAACATAAGCTTTGAAATCCAATCAAATATATAAATAGCTTTCATCTCCACTAGATGACTTTTTTCATTCGATGCACAAGCAATAGAAGAAGGGTCAAGAACCCAACAAATGGAAACATCATTTTGACAAAAATCAATGAAACTATAACATATTATATAACATACACACGTGTACAGAGACACACATAATTCAAGCATTTAGAATTAGATGCACATACAGAAAAAAGTCGAACCCAATAAGCTAGTAAATCTAAGAATTGGAGAAGAGTTAAACGAAAATTTGATGTTGATTTAATTGCTAGAGGAAATTTTAATATATCCTCAAACTATGCGTGATTTTTTAAATTACCCGTTAAACTTTTTTTTCCTACTTAACCTTTAAAAAAAATAAACCATTCTCGATGGTTTCGGAATTTAAGAAGATTCTCGCATTATATATCATGTAGCACATGGCAGGCCGACGACGATCAAAAGTGCGGGCCTTGCGCACAATCGTAAAGTGCCGGCGGCCGCATGTTGCGCTGGTAACTACACAAAAATTTCTATAGTCCCATCTCCTCCCACCGGTGGATCTATCGGGAATATTCTGTTGGTGAAGAGGATGAGATGGGACCATAAAATTTTTCGTGTAGTTTGAAGGTTAAGTAGAAAAAGAATAGTTTAGAGGATAATTTAGAAAATCGCGCATAGATTGACGGGTATATTAAAATTTTCTCGCTTATTTATTTGGTTCACAAAAATTCAATTTTCACTATTTTTTTTTTTTGCGTGTCAATTTATTTTCCAAACAATATAAGAACATTTTATAAGTGAAAACTCAAAAGATAGTACAATTCCAAGCTCATTGAGCAAACTTTGATTTTGTTTGTCAACTCATAGACTACAAAGACTCAAAAGTCCGATCACCTCAAGAGTCGAGATATGTGAAACATGAGAGAGAAAGAGTACTCTACTTTTTTTTTTCCTCGTGTGAGAGAGTGTGCAGTCGGGGTTTCGAGTCCCCACAATAAAATATATCTCCTTTCTATTGTACTCAATGAATCTTAGGATGGTTTTATTTCAAATAATTATTTTCTTTTTTTGTTTTGGAAATATAATTATTTTCTTATCTTTTTTTTTTCCAAATTAAGTTAAAAAATGAATGATAATCACCCAGACTTCACAAATGTTGAACTTTTTAAGTCGAGGCAAGAATCTACTATACAATTCATTGTCAATTCATTTCGGTATTCTGAGTGAATTCATCAGTTGTTTTTGAGTTATTGCTTTCCGTATAGCTTTTGTCGGGTCCACAAAGTTACTCGGCAATTACTTATGTTTTATGGGTCTTAACAAAGATGATTGGTATGTGAGAATGAGGTTGGAATGGAATGGACATTCCCAAATTCATTCTCATTCAAATGATTGGTATAATTTAGTAATGGGAAAATCCATTACCGTGAAAATTCTTATTACCAAAAGTATGGAGTAACCATTCATTTGGTCCCGTGATAGATTTAGCTATTCCCAATGAGTCAAGAATAAATCTCTCTGTATATATATGTTTCTTTTGTGTGAAATTATCCTTTTAAAAATAACTAAATATTAGATAAAACTCAAAACTCAATTCATCAATATTTTCAAAAATAATGTTATTAATAAATATATGTAATTATTTATAACTATTTATAATCTAACATTGATTAAGTTTATATTATTAATATTATTACTATTATTACTATTATTATTATAGAATACCATATTTATATTTTTGTAAATATGTAATGGATATTATATATATAACACATAATACATAAAAATTATGTAAAATATTTAATAAATCGTATTCGGTTTTATCAAAATCTAAAACCTAAAATGTGAGACTTGCTCAAGAATCATTTATTGATCTTTTATATTTTTATAAAAAATATATTTGTAATTGTTTTATCAATATCATATATATATGTATACATGCGTGTATTGTTTAATACCAAATATAATATAAGATATATTTTTCAAAATATATTAAATATTATTTTATTTTAAAAAATCTACTTAATGATAATCTGCACTCAAAACTATTTTGTTATGTTACTACCTTTCTTATTTTTAATTACCGATAATAAAATTAAAATCAAGTAAAATTACGGCCATTCCATTCTTTTCGTTGTTTCACATTCCTGTTCCATATCAATCATTGGAATAACTATGTTCATTTCATTTCTTTCCCGCCATTATCCATTCCCCGAAGTCATTCCATTTCATCCTAATTCAGTTCCATCATTCCAATCTAGCCATAAAATGGTGGACAAACTTTTTTGTCCAGAGGATAAAAGTGCTTTAAGACATTAAAAATAACTGATGTCTGTTTTTCAGTTTTGCCTAGTTCTTGTGCATATAAACCCCATTTTGGTTTTCTTATAAGTCGTCATTTCGAAATTATCATACTGATTAGGGATATTGTAGATATAATACATGGTGTACATACACTTAAGTATGTTATCTACAACATATCAACTTAACTGAACAAACATGATGGCAAAATTATTTGTTATATCAAAGCAACATTAATTTTAACAAATTTCGCCCGAACGCTAAATATGAAAAACTTCCTAAACCTATACCATCACATGTACAGCTATCATCCTTATTTGCAACTAAATATTCGCGAAATAATTCTCAAAATTATCAGATATAAAGATAGATTTAGTCGGAGATATATGAATGTAGGCCCGATGAGAGAGATCAAGTTGAATCCCAGTTGCAAAAATTGTAACCATATATGAGAGAGCTCAAGGCGAAGGCAACAAACGCCAAAAATGACGTACCGATTGATGCAGTAGCCATCAAAGTGAACTCGTCTTTGCCCCAATTCAAAATCGAGTCACCTTTGTAGCAGCCGATGATGATGCTGGCATTAGAAGATAAGCCACAATCTGCAACAGATGAAAAAGACAACTTTTTTTTCTCACTAAATTGCTCAAAATTCACAAGTAAGATGGAAATATGATTTTAAGGCAAGGGCCGAAGATCAGTTATCCATGGTTGCAATATCCAATCAACCATGCTTAACCCTGCAATAAAAAGTTAATTACAAAAACTACTTTTAGCATAATTAAAAAAATCCAGTTATCTTAATAATTACATATACCCCCTTGAGGTATTTACATATATTGTTGTAACCCTTGAGGTTTGTATTTGTTTTAAAAACACCCTCCTTAATAGGCGCAATTTGTAAAATAGAGACATATGTCAATGGAGTATTTGTGAATAGACTAAACTTCAAGGGTCGCAATTGTAACTATTCCCAAAAATAAAATACTTGGGAAATTTAACATCATTTGGGGGGGTCAGGGTTATCAAGAGGTAAATTGGAGTCAAGATTAGTACTGCTATAGATAATTGAACTAAGTGAGACACCATCTGAAACATAGGCTCATATTGATAATCCTGGAAACTTTATTGGGGGAAGTGATATTTCTATGATTTCCAAATATGAAAGGATTCTGAAGCTGTAGAAGCCCAAGGACCTCTATCAATTAATTGTCAGACAAAATTCTTGTTTTTGATCACATCAAATTGTGGCACAAAAATGTCAGACATTCTTTCTGCCATTCTAGGAAGCCCTTGTGCTCTCTTCATCCATCTGATAACCCACAAGGACGACGAAGATGAAAAATGATCAGAGAAAAAGGAAACCATTGTTCATTGTCATAAGGAAAACAAGCGCCATGAAGAAACCACATGCTCATAAAACAGTATAAATCACATGCAAACATCTCTTAACAATCTCAATGAGTTTAGCTATGATTTCGACCATTCATCCCAAACACAGTAATCAATGATTACCCAAGCATTAAGAGAAAAAATTGTCTTGATCAAAACCAAGCCTTCATGACATTTACATGAAACTGTAACCATTCATAACAAGAACTTTAATATTCAACTATAAACTTTGAAAATCATAGAAACAAAAACAGCAAATTTATCCCAACATCAACAAGAAACCATTCCTGATACCCCTTTATACAAAAGCATATAATGACCTCAGCAGAAGTACCCAAAGTCCGAAAGTAGCTAGGTCATCTTTTGGAATGCCCATAGATAACTCACAAAAATTTCACAACCATGCAATTGCTGATGGGACCTCAAAAAAATCCTTCAATGTATGCCAAACTCTCACTATATCCATAAATCTCAGAAGACTGGATCGGTTGATCGTCATAAAACAAGACCTTAACACATCCGGTCTTAGGATCAAATACAAAAAGTTTGTCATCTAGGCGCTTGCCCAGAATTTTACCATTTTTTGAAAAGTGCAAAAACTTATCCACATTCACCTCAATAGGCCCAAATGTGTGATTCTTTGTCCAAATTTGTTCACCATCATCAAACACCCACACATCAAGAGATTCAACCCTTTCGTTGCCTTTAGTACACACAAGAGCACCAAGAGTATCATTCCAATCAATCAATTTTACCCCTGCCTCCATATAAAGGGTTGACAGAGGCACAATCTTGAAAACCAATTTTGTCACATCAAAACACACCAAAACCTCACTTTCACCACTCTCATTCCCATCAACCTTTGCAACCCAATACGGACTTCCATTCACAATCACGTCATTTTTAGTCCTTAACACACTAAACGGAAAATCAACCTTAATTGTTCCCCAAGAATCTGAATTAGCAGAGTACACCTCAACCCAATTAATTCTCATATTCTTTCCTGCCTTTTTCTTTTCAAAACTAACAATCCTCACCACCTTAAAATCAGCCCCCTCAGCATCATACCCAAATCCAAGTGACACCATCCGATGAACCCTACAATCTACCTTCACCTCTGAGGGTGGAACAATCATGGACAACTTCATAGCAGGGTTCCACAAAACAATCTTTTCTCCAAGTGGTAGGGGACTCATGCACAACAAGCCATTGCAACTCCCACAATATCTTTGTAATAAGAATATGGGTGGTGAAGATACATGTGTTTCTCATTGGACTCAGTGTTGAAGAACATGGTCTTACTAAAGTTCTTATTAATTCTGTGGACAATGAAAGACTGATTTTTTGGGTCACTAGAAGACTGACCATGGTGCAGTTTAATGAACTCTGGCGTGGAAAAAAGCACGAACCAGGGCTTACAAACAGACTTGAAACGGAGGATTGACTTCACCGGAAGACATTTGAGGATGCAGAGCATTATATCATCATGCAGAAAATAGTTCGCCATGGCGTAATTGGCGGCAAATATCGGTTCTTTGATCTTTTCCGGGCTTTCAGTTCTTATGGGAGTTATTCTTGGGGCGATATTTTTCTTACGGAAAAATTAAATTCTGATAATTTGAAGAGGAAGAAGGAAACAAGGAAAGGGGTTCTAGAGAAGGAAGAGTCAGTGAGGCAGATGAGAATTGCGATGATGGAAGGATTGAAATTGGGGTGCAACGTAAGTAGGTGTGGGAAAAGAATTAGGGCAATCTATCCAAAAGGGGCTATGGCCCAACGGATTAAGTTCGTCTTGTCCTATTTAAAAATTGGGCTAGCAAGGCTTTTATAAAGCCTAATTTAATACAGAGTCAGACCGAGTCTTTAAAAAAGTTTTTTAAGCTAAATAGATCGGACGGCTTATACGCCTACATATAATATTAGACAAAAACTTATGTTAGATGGTCCTAACCTAAAAATCATTAGGCAGATCCAAGCCGTCCGATTGTATTTTTGTAATATTTTGAAGGGACATGGTATCACTATAAGCGACACATTTTTGTAATTCCTCTTAAAAGTATTAGTAGTCTCTCTAAAAAGTATTATTATATTAGTGGTTCACCTGAAAGTGTTACTACTGTACTAAAATTGCCCCTGAAAAGTATTTAACGGTCCTCTGAAAAGTATTAGATTTTTCTCTCAAAACTATTATTAGTTCCCTTAAAACATAATAGGAGTTCTACTGAAAAATATTAGTTTTTCTCCTTTAAGTTATTAAGTAATTCTTCTAAAAAGTTTTACTAGTCCTCCTGAAAAGTATTAATAGTCCGTTTGAAAAGTATTAGCAGTCTCCATGAAAAATATTAGTTTTCCCCCAAAGATATTTAGTAGTTGCCTTGAAAAGTATTAGTTTTCCATTAAAAAGTATAATTAGTTCTTTTGAAAAGTATTAGTTTTTCATTGAAAATATTAGTATTAATTTCTTGTAGCCATTAACCACACCCTTGTGTTTGAACAATTATTAATGGCTTCCTCCGAGTGTTCAAGGCAAAATTCAAGACGTTTACGCAGAGTCTGCTTAAATCGTAGCATTTGATTCGATAATAAGCTATACAACCAGTGACGAAGCCAGGATTTTTGTGTAGGGGGCCCAATTAACATTTATATAAAATAAAATACAATACATCAATTCTAAAAATAAAACTATAAATTAATATCAATTTTAATATTTTTTTGATAAAATCAATGTATTAATCCAATTATATCTTAATATTAAAAAATAAATAACATAATACAATTACATTATATCATATATTTCCCTTCTATTCTTCATATTTTGAAATCATTGCATAACAACTTCATAATATATCTTTTTTATGTTTTTTACCCGAAATATTCCCTAAGAGATTGGAGATATATTAAGGTCATATCCCAAATCTATATATCTTTTTTATATTACCAGACAATCATTCAATAACCCATCTAGAATGTTGAATTCTTTAATGGGAATTTGATAATGAACCATAAATCATTTCCAAATAGACAAATAGAGGCACAAGAAATAATACTAAAATTCAAGTTCAAGTTTATGGTGGAACAAACAAAATTTTGAAAAAGGGAAAGAAATCATCAAGGCTCAAAGTTTTTTCAAGATTCACAAGTTAATGGGAAGGGAAAAATAAGAATGACCGAATTGAAGACATTTTGCCTTTTTCCCTATTTTTTTGATTTTTTTAAGGTTATAAATTAAAATTGCGAAAATACCCTTGCATTTTTTCAAAATTTCCTTGAGCTAAAGTTATCAAATGTCAAGTTCATCTCGGAGGAAGATCAAAAGGTCAATTTCACCAAGAAGTTCTCATATCCAAGTCAAATATAGTCAAATAAATCACGTCTGATCGAGATTAAGCTTTTAAGCCCTCGAATTAATGTTATTGAAATTCATATTCAAGTTTGGAGTTGATCAAGCTGAAGAGTTCATCTCCAAAATCTGATGTTCCAGATATTATGTTCTTAAAGAAAAGAATCAGAGGATTCGCTAGAGATTGTAACCTATATTTTTCGTTTAATTCATAAATATTCAATTTGTATTATTTTTCTTGTTTGTTTATTTGCAGACAATAAAAGTTTATGTTATACTTACTTTTAAAATGAGATCTAACATGTTGTCAGCTCCTAAAACATCTTATCAGATGTAGGAGATCATAAGATATTTAATATAAATTTAGCCAAATGCCCCCTAAGTGTTCTGCTCAAGTTATAGAGTTTGAATCGAGAATAAACTATCAAGTCATCGAGTTAACATTATTGAAGCCCAGGTTCATATCGAAGAGTCTGTTTCAAAATGAAAAAAGAATTAAAAAGTTAATCCCTCCAAAAAGTTATCAAACTCAATAGGTCAATGTTTCGAAGTTCTAACGTTTTGGTTCAAGATTAAATTGTTCAACCTTCGATTCAACATTATTGAAATCCAATTCCATGCTTAAAGGAGATCAAATTGACAATTCGACCTTCAAAATTTTGAATTCCAACGTTCTTGTTCTTGAAGAGAATAATTAGAGGAAAAAATAGAGTTTGTAATCCATTTATTTATTTGGTTTAAAAAAATTCAATTTGCACTACTTTTCTTTGCTTTACAATTTTTTTTTCAAACGATAGGAGAATATTCCATAAATGAAAACTCAAAGATAGTACAATTCAAAGCCCATTAACTGGTAGACCCTTAACTAAAATCCTCAAACTAGAGCCGAGATATGGGATCCATGAACACAATCGAGGAAAGAAACCCCAAGACAAACCAAACTATAAAATGGGAAAACAATACATTCCAAGGAGAAAATACATGGGAATTCAAAAAAAAAAAAAGAAAAAAAGAGAATACAAGTGGCAGAAACCAAAACTCCATAAAAATGGCTAGAAGTTCCACATTTGCATGTGATAATCTTTTTGTCATTTCTTTATTACACTCGGATCTAATCCCATTATGTATAGCCATGAGAAACCATCCTTTACAGTCGATCAACCATCAAAATGACCAGATCTGAAACCAAATTGGCCAGATTTGTTGCCAATAAATGATCAGATCTAAAGAATAAGAAAAAGAAAAGAAAAAAAAATTATCCCAAAGGGAAACTAAATCACTCTCTTGAAAGGAGATTAAAGTCCTACAAGTGGAAAAAATATGGTTCCTTGATTCCTCCATTAGAGAGAAGAGAACAAATGAGGGAAAGACAATTTTTGAAGATGAACTATAGAGAAGGTAGAGAGAAAGTAAACTTCGATTTTGTTTGTCAATTTATAGACAACGAAATTTGTGATACAAATTTCTAGCACACGACAATCTGTCATCTATTTTTTTTTAAATTAGGTTCAAAATTCAATGAAGATGAATGATAATCACCCCAATTTCACAAATGTTGGTCTTTCTATGTCGAGACAATAATCTACTACATAATTTATTGTCAAGTCAATTCGGTATTATGTGTGAATCAATAAGTTGTCTGTGAGTTATTGATTTCCGTATAAGCTTCTATTTACGTCACAAAGTTAGTCGAGTAATTACTTCTATTTTTTGGACCTTAGGATGGTGAACAAACTTTTTTGTCCAAAGGATGAACGTGCTTGAAGACATGAAAAATAACTGATTACTTGTTTTTCTGTTTTGCCTAGTTCATGTGCATATAGTCCCCATTTTGGTTTTCTTAAAGGTCGCCCTTTCAAATCACCATGCAGTTTAGGGATGAAGGCAACTCACAAAATCTTCTAATTTTAACAATATGGATCGTATATATGTAATAACTGGGGTACATACACTTAAGTATGTCATCTGCCATTCACATGTCCCATTTTTAAGGAAATCGGGTACTTTGGCATTCATCCACACACTTGCACCAAGCGTAGAATGAATATCACATTAGTGTTGTAAAAGAATCAAATATTCTTTATTCGATTCGCGATTCGAATTCGAATATGAAGATTCAAATTCGAATAAAAATTCGAATAAGAATATATTTTTTATATTCGTATTATTTTCTAATTCGAATTAGAATACCATAATATTCGATTCGAATATTCAACAAATAATTGAATAATATATATTTATATTATATGTCACTATTAAAAACATATAGATTATTAAATGATATTTTATATCTATTTCATGATTCGTATTTTAATTTTGTTATCATCTAGTACTTATTTGATAAGTTTGATATTGTTTAGATTTTAATTTATATTGTAAACTAATCATAATTTAAAGTAAAAACTATATGTAACGATTGCAAAATTTCGAATACAAATATTCGTTTATTAGTCGAAATCGAATCGTATATTCTAATTTCGTTCAATTCGATTATTTTACAACCCTAATCACCATGCAGCTATTAAGCTTTCAACATTTTTCTTCAGTACGAGCAAAATTTTCCGGTGTTTGTTTGTCATTAGGGTTCTACATCAGATCAACATTACAGCAGAATTATTTATTATATCAAAGCAATTAATACTAATTTTAACAAATTTTTCCCGAACGCCAAACAGAAAACTTCCTAAACTTGTATCTGCATATGTATAGCTATCATCTGCATTTGCAACTAAATATTCGCGCAATAGTTCACAAAATTATCAAAACAAAAGATAAATTTAGTCAGAGATATTTGGATGTTAGGCTTCATGCGAGCGATCAAGTAAAATCCCGGTATTTGCTTTACAAACACCCCTTTACTAAGTGCAATTTGTAAATAGAAACCTGGTATTTGTGAATGGGAGCAGCTATTTGCACCCCAACTTCTTATAAATACATCCCCTCCCTATTTTTACAAAATTAAAATGACTAATATACCCTTATTGTCAAAAAAATACACCCCACCACTTTTTTTGAAGTGTGGCACGATCGTGTTTTATTTTAATACATGACACGATCGTGCCACATTTAAATTAAGGCACGATCGTGCCACACTTTTTACATCAGTTTTTAAAAGTGTGGCATGGTCGTATCATATATTAATAGATGGCACGATCGCGCCACAATTAAAAATAAGGCACGATCGTGCCACACTTTTTACATCGCTTTTTTAAAAGTGTGGCACGATCGTATCATATATTAATAGATGGCACGATCGTGCCACAATTAAAAATAAGGCACGATCGTGCCACACTTTTTACATCAGTTTTAAAAGTGTGGCACGATCGTATCATATATTAATAGATGGCACGATCGTGCCACAATTAAAAATAAGGCACGATCGTGCCACACTTTTTACATCATTTTCTTAAAGAAAACCGATGTTAAAATAGGGCACGATCGTGCCTATTCGAACATGGCGAAAAAATGGACGATCTTGAAACAAAAAAATCCAAAAATTATAACACCACTTCGAACTCAACCTATAAAACCTTTAATCTATTAAAAATGACACATTTTCGCACTTAATGTTACAATTAAAATGCACGGTAGCTAAAAATAAAAATCAGAATCAAAAACCTAAGGAAGAAAAAATCTGGAAAAAAAAAAAAATTGGGAGTATTTAGAATTTTTTTGTGATAGTAAGGGTATAATAGTCATTTTAAGTTATTTTAATTTTATGAAAATAGGGTGTGGGGTGTATTTATAAAAAAAAAAGGGTGCAAATAGCGGCTCCCTCAAAAAAAAAAAAACTGAGTTTTTTTTTTTTTTTAATTAGACTAAACTTCAAGTGCCGTAACTGTAATTATTCCCAAATATAAAACGCTTGGGAAAATTAACACCGTTGAAATTGGTGGGCAGATCACGAGGTAAACTGGTGTCAAGATTAGTACTGCTATAGATAATTGAACTAAGTGAGACACCATATGAACTATATGCTCTTACATGAACAGGAACATCATATTGATAGAATAGATGATAAGATAAAATTTCAAGCGAAGCACGTCATTGATAATCCTGGAAATTAACTTCAACAGGAACATCATATTGCTGGCAGTCATGACTCATGAGAATGATGAAAAAGTTCTTTCCCTCTCATACCTGCAGTCATGAACTCAAAATACCATATAATTTGAGGTTAATCAAGTTAAATGGTTGTTCGTCTATAATTTGGTATACATAGAAAACTCAAACAGATGTTAAGCTGAAAAACAACTTGCCTGATCCACTGAGAAATCAAAATGGTAACGCAGATTGGCGAGATAACATGCTTCTCCATGCCCAAATGGTATGCCAGAGCATAGGCTTAAAAACCAGAATACACAAACCCAATAACCTTTACAACTAGAAAAAGAATGCTGTGCATAAGTTATATGGAATGTAAAATGCAACAAAAATTGGAATGATTGATCAAGACTGATAATCTACACATAGAAACAAGCAAGCATTTAATGATCTACACAATGAAACATGCAAACATTTCTTGAAAAATTAAGGCATAGCAATTTTCAGCAGCCATAACAGAATATGAAATCAACACACCATCACCATCACCACCAACAACAACAGAGAAAAAGAAAAGAAACTATAAACAGGGAGTTTGTCTACATTTTCCATTAAGCTTGGCATTTTTCCACTCCAGATACGATAATTAGGGATATCTCTCTCAAATCTCAATGAACTAAGAAACTCTTTTCTCATGGATGTACTTATGAGTATCATCTAAAGATTCAAGGTAATTTCCTCCCTAGAGAAAAAATGTCTTCACCGAAACCATGCCTTCATGACATTTACATGAAACTGTAACAATTGATAACAACTACTTTAATATTCAACTACAAATTTTGAACATCATCGAAATAGAAAAACAGCAAATTTTGTTAGTCATCTCAACATCAATAAGAAACCATTCCCAATACCTCTTCATACAAAAACATATAATGTCTTTAGCAGAAGTACCAAAAGTCCTGAAGCAGCTAGGTCATTATAACCCTTTTAGAATGCCAATAGATAACTAACAACAATTTCGCAACCATGTAGTTGCAAATAGGACCTCAAAAAATCATCAATTTCTTCAAGTGGCATCACATATCATCTTCCTCTTCCTCGGTCTCGCCTTCACTTGTCTCATTCCTTTAATGTATGCCAAACTCTCAGTATATCTATAAATCTCAAAAGTCTGAAGCTGTTGAGCGCCATAGAACAAGATATTAAGACACCCCGTCTTAGGTTCAAACACAAACAGTTTGCCATTTGGGAGCACGCCCAGAATTTTCCCATTTTTTGAACACTGCAAAAACCTATCCACGTTCAGCTCAATAGACCCAAAAGTGTGATTCTTTCTCCAAATTTGTTGACCATCATCAAACACCCACGCATCAAGAGATTGAACCCTTTCGTCGTCGTCTTTAGTACACACAAGAGCACCGAGAGAACCATTCCAATCAACCAATTCTACCTCTGAATCTGCCTCCATATAAAGGGTTGACAGAGGTACAATCTTGAAAACCAATTTTGTCACATCAAAACACACCAAAACCTCACCAATCACACTCTTAGCACTCTCATTCCCGTCAACCTTTACAACCCAATACGGATTTCCATTCACAATCACAACATTTTTAGTCTCCAACACATTAAACTGAAAATCAACTTCAATTGTTCTCCAAGAATCTGAATTAACAGAATACACCTCAACTCCAGTAATGCTCATATCCAAACTAACAATCCTCACCACCTTAAAATCAGCCCCCTCAGCGTCATACCCAAACCCAAGTGACACCATGTCAGGAGCCCCCAAATCTACTTTCAAATTTGAAGATGAAATTCTCATGGACAACTTCATTGCAGGGTTCCACAAAACTATCGCTCGCCCAAGTTCTATGCAAAACAAGCCATTGCAACACCCCACAATATCTATTATAATCCGGGAATAAGAAAATGGGTGGTCAAGAATCGTGGGTTTCTTCACATTGGATTCGATGTTGAAAAGGGACATGGTGTTAGTGTAGTTCTTATTAGTTCTGTGCACAATAAAACACTGGTCTTTTGGGTCACTAGAAGACTGACCATGGTGCATTTTAATGAAATCCGGCGTCGAAAAAAGCTCCGACCAGGGCTTGCAAACAGACTTAAAGCGGATGATTGACTTCACCGGAAGACGTGTGAGGATGCAGAGCATTATATCTTCAGGGAATACACAGTTCGCCGTGGCGTTTGATTCTTTGCTCTCGACCATTTTGATTTTTCTTCCAAAAAAAAAAAACTAGAGAAAGAAGGGAAATAAGGAAAGGGTTTTGTGTGGAATTTGTAGAGAAAGAAGAGTACGTCACCGTGTTCTTTATGGGGGATGATTTTAATTTCTCTTCCGAAAAAGATTTTGGAGAAAGAAGGGAAATAAAGAAAGGGTTTTGTGTGCAATTGTTAATTGTAGAGAGGAACGTGACAACGATGGTTGGGTGGAGTTAAGGGTGGCCAAATGGAACCAAAACCAGGTTCCAAACCGAACCGAAACCGTGGTCAATCTGCGGTTCTAAAATCGGAACCGAACCGTGTAGATTGGTTCCTGGTTCCGGTTCTTCCTAGGTCTCAAAACCGTGGAACCTGGTTTTAACCGCTTGTTAGAAACCGTAAATGGAACCGTGATGGAACCATTTTTTAAGGTTAAAACCAAGAATCTTGTTTTGGTAAATACATAATAGAAGAAATGTAAAATGTTTATTATGATATTTTTAATATTGCACAACGATTACTCGGGAAAAAGAACGTCCAGGGTTCCTCAGCTCAAATGTAGAGCTGAGGAACATATATTTAACTACTTCTTTCGAGTTTAGTGAAAACAGATATTGAAGACTTTGATATTTTGAAATGGTGATCACAAAGAATTCAACCTTATCCAATCCTCTCAATCATCGTAAAAGAGGTTTTGGCATGTCCCGTTCAACTATTGCGATGAGCAAACATTTAGCTTAGGTGGAAATATTTTGGATGAATCACGCTCGTGTTTGCATCCCGATTCCTTAGAAGCCCAATGTTTATTTAATGATTGGTGTAGAGCGGAGAGACGACCACAAGGATTAGAGTCAACATGTGACTTATCCGATTGACACGGAGACAAATACAACCGGAACGAGCGGAGAAAATAGGAGTGATTGATCAACGCCACAGCTAAAAGGTAATGAGAGTAAAAAATAGGTAAGCGAACTACGTGTACTTTGATTCCTCTATACCCTATGAGGATACGTAGACAACTTAATATTATAATTATTAATACGAAGCTCAAAACTTAATATTATTATCAATATTAAGTGCAAGTCCTTTTTTTTTTTCCTTTTTTCTTTTTATTTTAAGCTAAATTGCTAAATATTTTTTCTAAATAAAATTATAAAAAAAAGGTTCCTGCTTAACCTTGGATCGAACCGTATAGGAACCATGTTCGTTTGGAACCTAACCGGACCGTGAGCATAAGGTTCCGGTTCGATTCCTCAAATTGGAGGAACCGAGCAGGCATTAACCGTGTGGCCGTCTGCAGGTGGAGTGGGAGGAGATGAGGAGTCTAGCGTTGAATGTGTACGTATTTTCATATCACTTTGATATTTTTAAAAAAAAATTCGTTAATAAAGTAATAAATTTTTTATTCTGTACTAATTTATTTTTCTATTTTTAATAAATTTATCTTAAACTTATATGATTTTTTGGAATAATTATTGAGAATTTTCCTACAAAATGTATTATCTTTATACAATAATTAAGTATTCATATTGATATTATTTATATTTTTATTGACAACTACGCAATTGTGTTTTTATGATTTAATATGAAATAATCAAGATACAAAATCCTAAGCGAGACATGAAAACCTCAAATAAACTCCACCTTTCAAACAATAAAGAATAGGAGGCAAACAAAACAAAAATAAATCGATACAATAGATCATAAAACATCGATTAAAACTCGGTGGATAGAAATTGGTCAAAGCGGCCGACCGGACCCCCACCCCGACAAAGATAGGAGATTAGCGGGCCTAAATGGGTTGGTCGACGAGCTGCGGTTTAAGGCTGGCTAGCTCGCAATGAGGTGGGCCACTCTGCGGGCTGCAACTTATTTATTAAAAAAATAAGAAATATTAAAATATATTTATTAGAGAAAATCATTTTGTATTGTAAATATTGTGTTTCCTTCATTAGCATTACTTTCTTTACGACATGCTAACAGGTGCTTCCTTTCTGGATGGATGGTTTCTAGATTTAAGCAATGTTCTTGTGTCCTGAACATGATATGCTTTCGCCTTTTCAGCAGCAAAGATAAATCAACAAAGTAATAAAGTCCTAACTTAAAGTATTGTATATTTATTTAGCATATTAATCGATTGATTTACACTTCTATAGATTAGGCCATCAGTAGGTTTTACAATATTTGATTGATTGATTTCGCCAATCCCAGAGATTAGGCTATGAGTAAGTATTAGAATATTTAACAGATTGTTTTCCAATCCCATAAATTATGCTATTAGTCACCTTTAGAAATAATTGATTAAGTGTTTATTAATGTTAGAAAATCATTCAATCTCAACGAATTTAATAGTATTTCTATGATTTCTTTATCCAAAATAAATAGGCAAAAACTCATGTAGGGACGTCTTACGGGCCTCAATCCGTAAGGCAGATCCTATTTGACACGCGGATCCTGTCACTACAAGAAATTTCCATTGTACCGACATATTTTTCTGTCGGTAAATATAAGAATTTTGTCGGTATTGAAAATGCCAATAGAAATTTCAACAAACCAGAACTGAAGGTAAAAACGTTGTCGGTAACTTATTTACCTACAAAATCGGAATATGTCGGTAAATACCGGCGAAATTTTGTTGGTATGTTGTCGGCAAATTGCCAAATATTCATGTTTAATAGCGTTATAGCTACCACTTTAGTACTAAACATTTTGTCGGCAAATTTTCAGAAATTGCCAAAAATTTACGGCAAATTCTCGAAATCGCCAAAAATTCTCAGAGGCAAATTGTTGGTAAAGCGCCAAAAGTTCTGTCGGTAAATTGTTGGTAATTATTGAGTGAGTGCGTGCTAAATCGTCGAAAAATTATCGGTAATTGTTATGTAAGTGGTTGCTAAATTGTCGTAAATCGTGAGTAATTCTTATTATATTCTCGACGTATTATATTTTCAGTGAGCCTGTAACACAATTGAATCATAATATAATAAAAGTATTACTATAGACACTAAAATCCTACAATGAAACCATTAAAATGATGCAAAAGGCGTACTTAAGATAACAAAATTATCATGAAGATAATGCAAAACAATAATACCAAAAGTAGCAATGCTAAATGTGCGAATAATAAAAAACTACCAAATACGCATAACAAACACAAAATGTTGATATACTAAAAATATATAAACTACACCATAGCAGGCTCATCACCATCGTCCTCCTCTTCATCATCATTGCTCTCCTCATCATCATTACCAGCATGTTGAGGTGGCGGTTGAGTTGTCGGCATTCCATCCATACGTTGTATCAAACATTCTGTCAAGTCCTTCAAATCCTTAATAAGCACATCTTGTTGCAATATTCTTTCTCGCAGCTCATTAATTTGTTCACTATTCTATTGACTAAATTGAAATGATGTAGGTCGAGCATTGGTCTGATAATACTCACACGCTTGAGATCCAAGGCCATAAATCCCATTTCTATTCTCTCCACCCACGATATCCAAAGACAAGCTATTTTCATCTATGGTCTCATTAGCTTGTGTCAACTCCTCCAACTTAGATGTAAAAGTATCCTGGAATTTTATAAAATCATATCAAAAGATTAGTATAAAGAAAATATCTGGAAACCAGGGGGATGAAGAATCTATAATTAAAGATGATGGCTAATTTTTTAGTAGATTACATGAATTCTTTTGGACTTTGTATTAGTGAATGTCTTGCCATCATGATTTTTTGTGTGAGCATAGAGATGCAACTCTGGCGTTGTTGGTTTACGTCCAAGTTCCCGAACCTGAATATTTGGAAATAATACAACTCATTAAAACACATAATTGTGTAAACAAAATATCAAAAAATAAGTTCTATTTGAAATATAGAATACATATTTTATGAACTCTATCAACCAACCTTAATAGTTTAGGGTAGCAAAAGGATAGCACAAAAATATTCCACAGAATATATATTAGCCTATATAATAGCTGATCTGTTTCATCTTTTCAGGTCTTTGAAGAGCCATGTGATTCACATACGTTAGAGGTGAAGGATGGCCTGCAAACTCCAAATGTAAGTGTTTTAGGTAGCCTGTAGGCTGTAATTGTGAAATAAAAGAGGTTTTATGAAGTTATTCTAATTTTCCCCTCTAAGGAGCAACTTTTGAAGTTGATAGAATCATACAATGATGGATAACTCAGTTTTTTATATGTCATGTTTGTCAAAGAAGTCTCCAGTAACAACACACTATTTGTGAACCAGTACAATCCTTTATTCTAATTGTTCTCTACATCAGAACTATAGATAAAATTGAAGTTAGTTGAAAATCTTATTGGTAAAGCAGAGGCACTTAAATGTGTACATGGTTTGTTTTTTATTCGGAAGATATTAGTGAGCTCTATGGGAGATCTGAGGCATAAGATGTTAATAACTTTTTAAAAGTCCAAGTTTGCAAACACTCCCAAAGCTCATTCAATTCTCATTGTTAGCTTCTAGCTGGTGGCAGGGGAGAAATAATTGACTATCTATTTATGAACAAATTTAAGTAAGGATTTTTCTTTTCTCTTCTGTTTTAGAAAGCCCAAATATTTTCACATCATCCAAGAACTCACAAACTCAGTGAGAAACCCACAATTACAGCAACAAGGAGATTTAGAAATGGGCTCAACCAAAGGTTATAATTGTGAGGAAGGGGTTGAAGCAGAGCTTATGAGGATCCACAATCTGTGTGGGCCCCCAAGATTTCTCTTCACAATCAAAGAAGAGAGCAAAGAGGATTTGGAGTCTGATGATGGGAAATCAAGAAAAGGGTCAAGAACAAGGAGTTTGAGTGATCTTGTTTTAACCCCTTTATCTTCACCAACTGTTAAAACTCCACACTCTTTGGATTCTTACAATACTCATGGATTTAATAATCCTCTGTTTGAGTCACTTTCAGAGGCAGAGCTCAATAGGCTGAGATCTTCACCTCCTCCAAAGTTCAAGTTTTTAAAAGATGCTGAGGATAAGTTGCTAAGAAGATTATTAGAGGAAGAAGCTGAAAGAAAAATGGGCTCTCAAGAAGAAAAAAAGTGCTTATTTTATGAGAGATAAGCTTCATAACCAAGCATCACAGGTACTTCCATTGGCTTCTTCTCCAACATTTGGACACAGTGCAGATTGATGAGAATTAAATCTTCTATGTTGTAGAAAAGTGGAATGGTTTTAAGTTTTTTTTTTCATTTTATTGCATTTTACTGCTATATGTTTGTTGATATTACAGATATTGAATCTGTTTTTTTGATTCTTTACTTTCCACTGATATGGAGCAGAAAATTCATGTGATGTGTGTGTTCTAGTCTAGCTTTTGGCCTTTCTTAATTTTCTGTGGTGGTTGGGATAGGTGACATCAGTGAGGTGAAGAGTCCAACAACTAACTAATCTTGGAGATATAAATAAAAGAGCAGATTTATAGAAATCTAATAATGGACATAGTGATACTTCTATCTTTTATGGCATATATATAGAAAAAGGAGGAAATAAAGAATAAAACTCACAACTGTGACTAAGTTGCTGGCTGCGCATTGAAAACTTATTAGGTTTAAACTCTTCTAGGGTTTTCTTTTTAACATATTTACAGTTGTACCATCAGATATTTTAAAAAATAATAATTATTCAAAAAAAATGATAATTGGGTCTAACAGGTCAAACGGGTTATTGCGGGTCGACCTGAGTTCGACTCGTTTAATAAACGGGTTTGGCGGGTCCAACCCGATTCTGACCCGGACCCACGGCCTGGACCCATACCCATTAATTTCGTGTTAGGTTAGTGTCGGGTTTGCGTGTCGGGTCCGTAATTGACACCCCTACTCACAAGTCGCTCCTCATGCTTGTGATGAGTAATGCTGCCTCCAGTATGAGTAGATGGTCCTTTACATTAGTAGCATGTGTCATCGTATTGTTAGAGTATGTTTTAGAAATCTTTTTGGCCCGTGCAGTGTTCCAATAGCGTTGCCATCTCTACCATGTCTCTTGGTTAATAAAGGTTGGCCTTTTCTTGCTGGACTTTGCATCACTCACCATGTCACTGTATCGACAAGAAGCTTTAGTCTTCCACACTCTCTTGATCCAAGTCTCATTCGCCTCATCCCATATGCAGTTTTTCTAGTTTTAATTAATTAAATGAACATTTTAGGATGAAGTTTGTTACCATGACATAATGAAATAAAGAATACACATATTTAAATATAGAAATCTGTTAAACAAATATATAAACTGGGTAGAACAAAGCTATTAATGAGTGGAGGCTTCTTTTTTCTGATAAGCTACAAGATCAGTGATTGAAGGAAAATTGAGATATATTAGTCATCTCAATCATTGACAGGTTAATGAATTTCCAAAAAAATCAATTGAAACTATTAACAAGTTGAAAAAGCACACAAAAACAAAGCCATTGGCTGACAGTGGATTGTGAAAAGACTGTAATTTTTTTCTTTTTTTCATGTTGAAAAAAATGTATACAAGTATATCTAGATAGCATATGCAAGAATTTGACAACTTTTTCAAAAAAAGGATTCATTTAAGATTAAGAAAAATAAAATAAAGTTGAAAGTACTTCCTTTTTTATGGTTTTACAGAACCAAGGAATAAGAATAAAGAAGATGCAGAAAGTAGAATAATTCACAAAAGACAAAGTAGATATATTCTCTATATTACTCTCCATTTTAGCTTTTTTATCTCATTCGCCCAGAAATTTCTTGACATTTGAAAAAAAATCTACAGAAATGCAGGGCTTGAAAAAACTCAATCTCCTTCAATACATTTTTCATCTGAATATATTCTTTCAAACATCAATATCCCCAAAAACACATCAATAGTGCACATAGTAATATTACTATATAGAATGGGCCACACAGTAATGGAACCAAAAAGAAAAGGAATTTTGTTACCCTGAATTCTTCAAAGTAGAAATCCTGAGTCTCTTTAGAAACAGCCTTCCAATTGTAACCCTCAAAATCTATTTTCTCCTCAATAATGCCCCTTACCAAGCGAGAGCATGTTTCAGATGGCTCTAAACTGTAAAAGAATAGTATAAAACTATTGTCGACAACAGTCAGACAATGAAAAAAATGCAAAACATTAAATAATAAAAAAGTGCATGAAAATTACTCACAATTTACCACGTAAATACACTGGCAAACGACATTTAGATGCCTCAGATACAGTAGTAAGGGTAGATTCTCTGAAGCAATACATAATCCCAACCTCACATTGCGACTCTCTGAAGCAAATGAAGGATATGCCCTACTAAAATGCTTCCATGCCTCAGAATCAGATGGATGGCACATTTTCCCATCTTCATGTTGATGTTCATCATGCCATCTCATATGTGCTACTGTTGCTTCAGAAGCATACATACGTTGCAATCTTGGACTCAAAGGAAAGTAATACATAATCTTGTGTGGCACATTTTTCCCTGCCTCGTCTATTCTTGAATCGGGGTTGATAACAAAACTTGCAGCTTGTCAAATCATTATCTACTTCCCAATATATCATACAATTGTTCTTGCAACAATCAATTTTTTCTACAGGAAGACCAAGGCCTTGCACTAGTTTCTTCGTTCTGTAAAAATAGCAACCATTTTGTTATCTTCTGGCAATACCTCTTGCAAAAGTTGAGTGAAATCATCAAAGCATCTCTTTGAAAAATGATGCTCTGATTTCATATGCAACAACCGTGCCACCACTGACATTTGGGTATGTTTAATACACCCATCCCATAAATTTTCATCAGCTGCCTTAAGTAAATTGTAGAACTTTTGTGCATTCGGATTTGGTGCTTCTTCCATACCCACTGCCTGAAACTCAGGTCCAGCTGCATCAAGAATCATTTGTCGGTATGGATTCATAGATTTGAAACCCCCTGTGCGGATACATTGTGAAGAGAATGCTCTGCACTGACATGTTCTCCATGTCGATCCCACTGATAATAATCCTCAACAAATCCCTTTTGAAATAAGTGTATCCTCACTTCATCTAATTTGTGGAACTTCCGATTGCGGCATTTTTTACATGGACACCTTATCTCATTCACACTCGTCATTCCAGAGTGATTACAGGCGAAGGCCACAAAAGTTTCAACCCCATCAACGAAATTTGTGTTAATGGTGCCATCAACGTTAAGCCTAGAATACATCCACTGACGATCTGATCTCATATTTAGTTCTCTGCTTTAATCGTTACACCAATACTATTTTAGGGAGAGTTCATGTATGTGCATTGGGGTTGAATCTGAATCAACTAGCTCAACTGGAGGAAATGAAATTGGTGAGTTTTCAAAGATAATACAATTACCTTTAACCAATCTAATCAGTAAGATTGATTAGCTTTGGTATATAACTGGTGCAAAAATCAAACAATTAAATTGTTGTGTTTTTAGCTTTGCAATCTTGCAATGTCATAAATCAATAACATTTGTTACCAAAAATTATGTCTTAATTCTGTTGCTGCAAAAGACGACAAAAACTGAATAATGTTGCTCTGAACAATGGGGAAACAAAACTATTAACTTTTCAGGCAATAACTGTGTTCTTCTGCTTGCATATATTAAAAAGAATATAAACATCCTGCACACATACTGTCTACTGAAGCCTAAAAATTGAAACTTATGTTCTATTCCTAATAACAGTTATCTTTCAAAATTACAAAATACCCCCTTAAGACAATATTACAAGCACACTCTTGAGATTTGTATTTTCTTAACAAATACCCATTTTGAGGGTGGGTGCATCATTATTCTTTGATGAAATGTTGGAAGAATCTTATTGCTGTAATGCATAGACTTTTCTTTTTACATCTATATCGTAGGCTTTCATAATCCTAATTTTAAGAGCTAACTAGACATCCTGCCCATTTTCAGTATTATTAAGAAAGAATCAGTTTGACATGATTAATTAAAATGTGTGATGCTAGGAAAAACAATACACATGCGGGTAAATGTTTAGAAATAGTCCCTTTCCATTACAAAGCACTCCTTTTAAACACGACAGTAAATGTCTAAAAATAGAGCTTTTGTTACATGTATTAAATTAATTTTATTATTAGTAAAGCAACCTTATGCTCTAGAAAATAATTTTCACTCACTAAAAAGACAGGAAGGAACTTGAGGGAATTAATGAAGGCAGGAAACCGAGTATGAAGCACCAAGGTCCCAAGAAAACCCACTAAAAGTTACTCTTGATATTAAATTAAAGCAACTAAAAATTATCATAAAGAGTTCAGTAACAGGGGAGGGCAGGGCAGTGAGATGCCAGTAAAACAGTACAAGGAGATATCTAGTACACTGAAACTTCTAACTAATATATACACACACATTTATATATATACACATTATTTAAAATTCTTCCTACCTTGTTGGGGACAAAACTCAAATATGCTTGTTGATATTATCTTAGATTGTTTAGTTAACTTCATAAACTCTAGCCAGACAACAATTGGTGATTTGTTTCTAAGATTTCTCATAAAACTGTAGAATTTACTCTATAAGAAGAAATTGACACAAAGCAAAATTAGTAGGAGCATCTTTAAATGACAAAATCCAGAAAGTGGCTGAAAGGAAGTAACTATGATGTCAAGTAATTAACTTTACTCAAAGAATTATATGGTGTCATGTCAGTGTCTTTCGAAAGGGAAATGGTAAAAAAGAAAGGAAAAACAAATTAATTAGTCGTCTGTCCATTCAGAAAAATGGAGATGAACATTGAGAGAATATTTTGCCTCAGTACCTTTGGATAATAAAATATTAAATGGGTTTTTTTTCTAAACATATCATTTGTAAGAATTCATGTTTTCTGGATGCGTTTTTATTTTGAACTGCTTTCATGTGTTCTATCGTACACATATCAGAACAGTTCCATAAAAACAAGACTGGCAATTACATAAATGCCTCAACTAGCAGCAAATAACTTATCCATAGGAAAAGCTATCCTGGATCAGGCAGGTGTTCACACAATAAAGGGAGGGAAACACAACTAGAAGGAAGAAGGAAACACACCTGATGAATGATCTCTGGTGTCAAGTTAAATGTCACTATGTTGGACTGAAACAGAACAAATAGAGATGTGACTACAAGGTTCAGAATTGATATGAGAAAGACTGCAGTGAACATATCAAGGTTCGATTTTAAATAAGACAATGCCATGTTTAAAAGCTCTATTCATGTATTATGTAATTTTACTTAGTATATATATATATCTGTAAAAAAACAATTACTAACCTGCAGCGCGATGACTATGAAACTGTGTGATGCTATGTGTTGGAGAAGCTGAGAGTAGAAGGAATTGTAGAGTCAAAATTCATTATAAATAAGTTGAAGATGTAATAAATTGAAATGAACAGAATAAGGGCATGCCTGTTTTGGGAGGACAGAGGGAATTTGCTAGTTCCAGTCTTTTTTCGACCGATTGTGTTGTTGCCGGATTAAAAGGGACACAGTTGGGATCTTCGAAAAATTTTCAGTATGTGAATTTGAAGTGTGCAAGTGGACTTGATGGGCGTTGAGTGGTTTGCAAGAGATAAATTGGTTTTCTTGAATGTATGTATTTTGTCTGTTCATGTGACATATAATAAAACAGTGCAATAAGGGCAGAGGTACTAAGAGTAATCATCTGCCCAGTTTAAGTATTTGTTGTATTGATTCCAGCAGAAATTAAGCTTATTTATCAAGATTATTTACATTAGGTTCAAGTTCATTATTCAATCACTCCAGCATTTAAGGTAAATTGTGAATAAGGTCAGATAAGCTACAAGTAAACCTTACATCCCAATTTAAAATTCTCTTATGATTTATGAACCTAAACATAAAGCAAATGTAGAATCAAATTGTTTAGTTGCAAGTATATTATAGAAGCATCCGAGCACTACAAAAAAGTTTACTTGTGAATGGAACAAATTCCGCATTAAATTTAGGGATAATTACAAAAATACCCCTGAAGTTTAGTTTAATTGCAAAAAAAAAAACCAATTATCTTAGCTTTAGCTCTGTACATTCAACAAACTCTCTGATCTAGCCCACATAAAACGATACATATAATAACTGGAAATACAACAGAATCTATATGCTCCTCACATGAAAAGCTCTCCCTCCCAATGCACAATTAGGTGAAATTTTATATTGTAATTATAAATTTGGAATTATAATTTTAACTATATTTTATATTACTGCATATTAATTACATACACATTAATTATAAATTAATTTTTTATTAAAAAAACAAAATACTATAATAGTACCTAAATAGTTGGACTGAAAATATGGGCAACCAATCATCAATATTATTTTATTATTGTAGCCAGAAATCCCTCCCAACCTTTGTTGCCTGTAAACACAAAATGAGAGTTATCTTCACTAGTCTATCCAAAAAAAAATTAATATACAGAAAAGTATTTGCCATTATTCCTCTATATCACCAATTAACAATCTGTAATGTTTCAATACAAATGCACATAAGTAAATTCACGATCGAAATTATGAAGCGAGAGAGAAAAATAACAAAAGTAATATGCAGAATATTCTGACCTACTATGGCTAAAATAGAACGGTGCCTACAAAGCGGGAGGCAACAACGTCGACTTCAAGCGGTAGAGACGAAAAGCTTCGGTGAGAAACAATGGGCACGAGAGGGAATTAGGGTGGCGGTGGTGTTGATGAGAATTTGGGGACCTAGTGTTTATTTTAGATTTGAACTAGGGCATCCCTTAATTCTAATTTTCTAATTTTAAACATTTTAAAATTTCATTCCATTTTAGCAACAAAAATTTTTGTTGGTATTTAGCTACAAAATAAATTTGTCGGTAAATATTTAAATAGAGGTGTCATTAATTTTGTCGGTATTCTGTAGGTAATTGTAAAATTTTAATGACAAAATTATTTTTGTCGGTATTCTTATATTTTAGTGACAAAATCATTTACTCGGTAATTCTATAGGTATATATTTTAGCTACAAAAGAATTTGTTGGTAAATATTTGAAATAATGATATCGTTAATTTTGTTGGTATTTTATAGGTAATGGTAAAATTTTAGTGGCAAAATTTTTTTGTCGGATTCGTAGGTAATTGTAAAATTTAGTGACAAAATCGTTTACGTCGGCAAATTCTATCCAGAACCGGAATTTTCTTGTAGTGTGTTGACCAGTTCGCGGGTCAAAGCACCCGCTTTTTTGTTTATGGTTTTTTCTGCTTTTTCTTCCTTAGTTAAAGTAATATTTTAATGATAAAAAATATCGGTTATTTTAGATAAAGTATCATATTTTTTAATATGGTCACAGATTATTATTACATTACATTGAAGGAAAAATAAGTATATCATAGTTAAAGTAACACCTTTATGAGTAAAAATATATATTTTTTGAGACAAAATATCATGTTATAAGAGTAAAAATATCTGTTTTTTTAAATAAAGTATTACAATTTTTAATAATAATACACAAGAAAGATGAATAATAAATATGATGGAGTTAAAATAATACTTTTATAAGTAAAAGTATTTGTGTTTTGAAATAAAGTAACATACTTTTTAATATAGTCACAAATTATGAATATATTGCAATAAATATATATACAACGAGTTAAAATATCACCTTTATACGTTAAAGTATCTATTTTTTTGAGATAAAGTATCATGTTTTTTAATATAATCACAAATTAGAAATGAAAGAAAGAAGGAAAATAAAAAATAAATATGATATAGTTAAAGTAATACTTTTATAAGTAAAAGTATCCGTTTGTTGAGATAAAGCATCAGATTTTTTAATACAAAGAACAAACTAGGAACAAAAAAAGAGGAAAAATAAAAAATAAATATGATGTAGTTAAAGTAGCACTTTTATAAGTATCCATTTATTGAGATAATGTATTGTTTTTAATAGACTTGGGTTCGATTCTTAGCCTTTGCATTTAGAGGCGTTTTTAATTTTTTTTTAATTACCAGGCGTATTTATGAATGGGTTTATATACATTGTTATCGAAATTGCACAACAAGTACTAGTGGTGTAGTGGTAGAATATCACCTTGTGTCTATCAAGCGCGCGGGTTCGATTCCCCTGTGGAGTGCTGAAGTGATTTTTTTTTTTAAATAACAGTTGGGCACTGGTTGGGCTGGGGCACGGGTGGGGAGCGAGTTGGGATTTAGGATCCGTCTTACGGAATAGGATCCGTAAGAATCTCCTACAAGAGACCTACTCTAACACTGTTACACGAAAATAAAGAAAAAGAAAATTAGATAAAATATTAATTAGTAAAGAAACAAATAAAAAATCTTAAAATATAGATTTTTTCTTTTAATTTTATGGTCGTGCCGACCCACCCAATCTCCGACATAAGGAGGGTTGGATTGGGGTTTTCTTGGCACCCAACAATGGCGGGCCAATCCGTCCCGCCCTGTTGGCCCATTCTGACATGTATATAAGTTGGTTGTGATTCCTAGTTGGATGAGTGACTATTTGCACTTTTAATCAAGGTTTGGACGATTTACACCACACTTCTTTCTAATCAGCAGAACTACCAGAAAATGATGAAGAAAATGATGAAGAACTGTGAATAAGGAACATAAGAACAGATCTACTAATATCTGAATTATATATAATAAAAAGAAAAAGAAAAAAATAGACGAACAAAAAAAAAATACCAACCAACTCCCACAAGGCAATAAACCTAATCCCTTTTTTTTAGTAAAACTCCTATAGAGGATGAGGAATTAAGGTTACATCCCCAACCTCTATATTATTGAAAGAATTTTACATGTACAGTAATTGTCATCATCCTGAACATAAAGTTACAAAGACAAAATTATTTCAGAATACGCCTACAGAATGAGGGCAAACCAAGTTGATCTATACGAGCTAATCGTTCTAGGAATTTCAGGAGGTCAACCAATTTTGAACTGTCTTTGTTGACAGCCTAGGTGAGCAACTGCATCCGCTACTTGATTCCCTTCGCGAAGTATATGTGAAAATTGTAAATCCATTCCAGCCATCAAGTTTCTGATTTTTACAAGGTGATGTTGGATGATAGAGCCATAGAATATGTTTCCACAATGACTTGATTAAAACCAGTTGAGAAGAGAATTGATAAGCCTTGAGCAAGAGCCAATAATACTGTTGCAAAGCTCTCATCACAGGAAGAAGCAAAACCATAGCAAATCCATAAAATATTCTGAGCACCCCACCTAGACCAGCCAGGTTAATGAGCCCTCTAGTGGCACCATCAATATTCAGTTTAACCAAATCAGAGGGAGGTTTATGCCAAAGTACAGGAACACTTTTTATCACACAATGCTTAATGAATTTAAAGCCAAATGAAACAGCAATGTGGTGAAAACCAGTCCACATATAAGAGTCCATGTCCATCAGATTATCGTCGCAAATAATAACTTTTGTGGCGACATGTCGTCTCTAATAACTTGGTCCACGAATTTTCAAAAATTGTTGCTAATACCCAATAGTGACAAAATGTTAAAAGGAGTTGTCGCCAAATATAGGGCAAATGCGACAATAAAGTTGACGCTAAAAGTTTGGTTGCTAATAGTAATAATTAGCGACGACTATTTTGTTGTTGCTAATAATTGTCGTCGCAATTATGTTAATAATAATAACTTTCTCGATTCTTCTTCCCTCACCTCTCCGCGCCCCCGCCCTAATTATTCCCACATTTTTTTTCACTGGTTTTCCCTCACCCCTTCGCGTCACCACCCGCTTGTCTCTCTATCTCCTTCTTCGCCCAGCCACCGAGCACCACCACGCGGTCACCACTGTCAAAAGTTGGAAGGCAGCCATATCGTTTCTGGAGTCCGTGTTCTCACTTGAAACCCTCTCCCAAGGTTTCCCACCAGTTTCTCGTTTTCTTCATATCGTCTATTTATTGTCACTGACTCGATCATTTGGAAATGAGATTCTTCTAAAATGGCTTGTTGCTGGGTATCGGTGAGGGGTGGGGGAAGCTTAGAGGTTTGTTTGGCCAGACAGCGGTTTTTGTAGATGGCGAGAGAGCTTGCATTTTTCTAAACCCGTATAATCTGGGATTTAGTTAATTATCATATGCATTTTCATGTTCTCTGATGTTCTCTGAGTTTCTGCGCGGTGATTGAGATTTCTGTTATCCAAAAAAAAATTCTTATGTTCGTAAGGATCTTACCTATATATTTAGTTTATTTAGATTTTTGTTATACAAAAATTCTTATGTTCGTTGGTTGGTTGTACCCGTTTGCTCTTTGTCACAAGGTTTCTTTCTCTGCTTTTATTTTAGAATGCCACTTACGAATTTTGATTCATCTAACCATGTAAGAATGAAAGATCAAGAATGCTAGAAAGAAATAGGGAAATAATATGCTTCCTTTGAAAATTTTCACTGCATTTCATACTGATACGCATATATCAGTATATCTGCATTGTCAACCTTTGTCATTAACTGCACATTATATTACAGACAAGTTGGGAGTGTTATTGAAATTTGAAATCTATTTCAGTTATTAACTTCCTCTGTATGTAGTGCTGCTGTTATTTATTTGACTGAGAATAGGCTTTCTTAAGGGTTGACAGTGTTCTGAATGTAATTTGCTTTATTTGGCCTATTCTATTGTTAGAACAACTCATTTATCTAGTGCTCTTCCAAACAAGGATAATATATCAATCACTGCTCAGCAAATCAAATTAGAAGATTTTATCAACCAACCACTAAATAAGCTTAGAGGTGCTTCAACCTCTTACCTGTTTGTGTCTGTGTACATTTGAGAGTTAATGAAGGTTCTGGTACAAATAAACTTGTTTTTTCAGATGCCTTTTAGTAAGGATCATATTCTACTGTACATTGTTTCTAACTTGGTTTTCTTTTGCTTCCTGATTTCAAGTGGCATGCATGAAAAAAAGTTATATTCTACTGTTTGTTATCTGTAGGATTTTAGAGAATTTCTAACGTAGTTGACGAGCTTTCCCTTGCGATAGGTATTTTGCTACTATGTCTCTTTATTCTGCAAATTGTGAAATTAGTCATTAATTTCATTCTGGATTTGATTGTTCTTTGTGTTTTGCTGCTAGAACAATTTAATTTTGCAGGTTTTAGTACTATATAGCTGTTTTAGGGGCTGTTTTAGTACTATATCTCTATCCCAAATTAAAATAGATGTCCTTAAAAACAATCAATGCTATATATAGCATGTATGAGATCAGTTGGAGTAAGTTGGTCTTTTGGCTTGTGTAGTATTTTTTCCTAGAATCTCTTACTCTGAAATCAGAGGTCAAGAGACTTTTTGTGGCAGCAAAGAAAATATAGGCATTAGAAATTTTGTTATTGGTAAGAAATTCAGTTTCCAAGTACTATGAAAGAATTTTATGGTCTCTAATCGAAAGAAAAATGATAATGTGATTTTGGTACATACAGAATTAGGATGAAATAATGAAAGAAGAATTAAATGAAAATTTTAACAAATAAAGTTTCTCCAGCTTCTTTCAAAGTAAACCTCATGGATAGTAAATGTAATTATTCCCAAAATTAAAATGCTTGAGAAACTTAACATCTTTTGGGAAAAAAAAAAAATGGAGGGTGGCCCCCAATCATGAGGTAAATTGAAGCCATGATTCACATTGCTATAGATTGAACTAAGTTGGGCACCAATGCGCATATTGATAGAATAGATGATTGGATGAAATCTCAAGCGAAGCTCGTCTTTGATAATCCTGGAAAGTCTAATATGGAGAGTATTATTTGTCCATTTTCTTAAAAAAACTGAGGCCTTTAGGTAAGTTTGCTATTGCAAATCATGAGAATGATGAAAAAGTTCTCTGACTCTCATAGCTGCAGTGATGAACTCAAAACACCATATAATTGGAGGTTAATCAACTTAAATGGCTGTTCATCTATAATTTGGTATATATAGAAAACTCAAATAGTTGTTAAGCTGAAAACAACTTGCCTCATCCATTGAGAAAACAAAATGGTAACGTAGATACTGCGAGATAGCATGCTTCTCCGTGCCCAAATTGTATGCCATATCATAGGCTTGAAAACCAGAATAACATTAACAGCAAGACAATACCTGCAAAGAAAGAATGAGATTGTTTAATATTTATAAGATTTTTGAGATAATATCATCAGCAAAATGCAACAAGGACATTATATTAAATGCTTCAAGTCCTAATGCATTATGTTATTACACTTCAGAAGCCTAAATCCATATGTTTCCATCAGTATAACATGTTTCCTGATTTCCAAATATGAATAACATTGACAAGAATGACAAAATCATCATGACGGTGTTGGATTATTGGAGCAAAGCCCAGGCTATATATTGATATCAGAAAGCTCGTGTTCAATTTCCCCATTTTTGTTACAAGAGTGAATTCTGATCCTGTAGAAGTCCAAGGACCTCTATCAATTCATTGTGAGACAAAAATCTTGTTTTTGATCACATCAAATTGAGCACAAAAATTGTCAGACAATCTTTCTGCCGTTCTAGGAAGCCTTTGTGCTCTCCTCATCAATCTGACAACCCAAAAGGACGACGAAGATGAAAACCTAATGTTCTTTGTCATAAAGAAAACAAACACCGTAAAGAAACTACAAGATCATAAAACAGTATAAATCACTTGCAAACATCTCTTAAAAATCTCCATATTTTAGCTATAATTTCCTTATTGAAGACCATTCATCCCAAACACAGTGATCAGTGACTACCCAAGCATTAAAAAAAAATGTATTGATTGAAACCATGCCTTCATGACATTCACATGTAACTGTAACCATTCATAAAAAGTGCTTTAATATTCAACCATAAACTTTGAACATCATCGAAAAAAGAAAAAAAAATCGCATAAGTACCAAAAGTTCGAAAGCAGCTAGGTCAGTATGACCCTTTTAGAATGCCAATAGAAAACTAACAACAATTACACAACCATGTAGTTCCAGATAGGACCACAAAAAATCCTCAACTTCTTCTAGTGGCATCATTAATCATCTTCCTCTTCCTCCTCATCGCATGCACTTGTCTCATTCCTTTAATGCATGCCAAACTCTCGGTATATCCATAAATCTCAAAAGACTGGAGCTTTCGAGTGCCATAGAACAAGAACTTAACACATCTGGTTTTAGGATCAAACACAAACAGTTTGCCATCTGGGCGTTCGCCCAGAATTTTCCCATTTTTTGAACACAGCAAAAACCTATCCACATTCACCTCGATAGGCCCAAAAGTGTGATTCTTCCTCCAAATTTGTTGACCGTCATCAAACACCCACGCATCAAGAGATTGAACCCTTTAAGTGCCGTCTTTAGTACACACAAGAGCACCGAGAGAACCATTCCAATAAACCAATTCTACCTCTGACTCTGCCTCCACCACCATATAAAGGGTTGACAGAGGTACAATCTTGAAAACCAATTTCGTCACATCAAAACACACCAAAACCTCACCAATCACACTCTTAGCACTCTCATTCCCGTCAACCTTTGCAACCCAATACGGATTTCCATTCACAATCACGACACTTCTAGTCTCCGACACTTTAAACTGAAAATCAACCTCAATTGTTCTCCAAGAATCTGAATTAACAGAGTACACCTCAACCCCAATGCTCATGTTCTTCAAACAGACAATCCTTACCACCTTAAAATCAGCCCCCTCAGCATCATAGCCAAATCCAAATGACACCCTCTCAAAAACCCCAAAATGTACATTTGAACGTTCAACAAACTTGAACAAATTCATAGCAGGGTTCCACATAGTGATGCCCGAGATTAAGCCATTCATGCAAAATAAGCCATTGCAACACCCCACAATATCTATCCTGGTCTGGATAGAAGAAAATGGGTGGTCAAGATTCGTGGGTTTCTTCTCATTGGACTCAATGTTGAAGAGAAACATGGTATTAAATGGTATTACTAAAGTTTTATTAATTTTGTGGACAATGAAAGACTGATTTTTTGGGTCACAAGAAGACTGACCATGGTGCATTCCAATGAACTCTGGCGTGGAAAAAAGCTCGCGCCACGGCTTGCAAACAGACTTGAAACGGAGGATTGACTTCACCGGAAGCCGAGTGAGGATGCAAATCATTATGTCTTCACGGAAAACAAAGTTCGCCATGGTGTTGGCGGCTATCGGTTCTTCGTCTTTTTCGGGCTTTCGATTTTCATGAGGCATTCTTGGAGGCGATTTTTTATTTTTAAATTGATTGATAATTTGAAGAGAGTGAAGGAAAAAAATAAGGGGTAGGGTTCTGCCTGGAATGCAGAGAGGGAAGAGGCGTGAAAGCTGGAACACGCCCATCATTATACCACGTTGATTAAAAACAAAACTCCAATTTCTTTATATTTTTTTAATTTTAATAAGTTTATACTATATTAATATGTTTTTCTATTTTATTATAATTGTCTCAAAAATTGTATACTTTCTTAGAACAACTTATCCGTAACTACCCATGAAGCAGAACTGTCATGGAGTAGGTGAGCGTGGGAGGCGAAAGGTCGCCACGAGTTCGATTCCCCTACCAACACTTTCTTGTTGAGCGCGGCACACGCGGGCTTGCCAAAGTGGTTTACCTGGTTGGCGTAGTTTGCGCGCGCTAAGACGTCCACCGGCCCAGGTTTATCCAAAGGTCTCAAGAAAGAATTACAAAGGGTTCCCCGTCATCAAAAAAAAAAAAAAACTTATCCAGAACTTTCCTACAAAAACATTTATTATCTTCTAGAATAATTAATTATCACAAACTCAAGTCGGACCGTCTAACTTGTGCGAACTGCTAGAAACGGATCGACCGGATCCGCGACCATAATAGTGGTACTTTTGTTATTTCGCCTTAGAGTGGCATTTTGTAATTTTCGTTCGCGTGTGATTTGAATGTGGCTTTTCAATTTCAAATGAGCAAATCATGAACCATCATTTACTTGGATATCGAACATGACTTCTCGATTCATCTCCTCATTTCTCAACTTCTCACTTCTCAACATTGCAAAAACTTACAGAGTTCTTACTGAGTTGTTCGTTCTCGCTCAATCGGGAGAAAGAGTGCGTTCGTTGGTGGCGTTGGTCGTGAAGTTTTCGTTCATTTTCGTTCGAGTTTGAGTTCGAGCACATTTCCTTCGCGGTTTTTGAAGTTCGTGTTTGTGTGAAAACAATGTATATCGCTCGTGTTCGTCAAATAAGGTAATGTTTGATTCATGCTAAGGTTTAACTTTGAAAACGGTAGTTTCGTCCGTAGGGTTTAAAGTTTTGTGGTGAATTGTTTGATATTTTCGAATTCCAAACTCTATTTTCTGATTTTTGGTAGGATTTTTGTTATTTTCTGTTTGTTTATGTGTTTTTGTTACTTAACATTTAAGTCATACAAACATTTTCTTAATGTATTAATAGTTAGTTCATATTGTATTAGTTTTTATTCTATAAAGTATTAGGAATGATGTATATGTTTTCTTCCTCATTGTCAAGTTTTTGCCCTGTTTTTTATGTTGGAGGTTTTTTATTTTGTATTACTTGTTATTCTCAATCAGTATTAGTTGTTACAATGAAAAGTATTAGTGCAAAACCACAGTCCCCTCGCTTTTTCATTGCTTACTTTTCTTAAATTGTATTCGTAGTTTGTTTGAATACTAAATACTATTTATGTAAAGTGTTAGTAATTATTTCTCTCTTTTTTTATGGCATGTAGTAAAGTGTATATTATTGGTGGTTTTTGTATTAGTTGTTACTCTCAATTGTATTAGTTGTTACACCGAAATGTATTAGTCCAAAACCATAGTGTCCTCGCTTATGTGATGTTGTTCGGTTTCTTTTAAATGTATTACTTACTCAATAGTATTAGGCATTACATCGAAATGTATTGATTACTCAATAGTCCGAATAGTTCTAGTTTTGATTTATGTGGTGTTTTATGTTGTTGGTGTTTGCAAGAATAAGCAATTTGTGTATATATTTTCTTATGTTGTCAAGGTTTTGCCTGTTTTTTTATGTTGGATGTTTTTTTATTTTGTATTACTTGTTATTCTCAATTGTATTAGTTGTTACGTTGAAAAGTATTAGTGCAAAACCACATTCCCATGCTTTTTTTCTTTGTTGTTTTGTTTTTCTTTTAAATGTATTAGTAGGTTGTTTGAATAGTAATCTTTGTTTATATAAAGTGTTAGTAATGATTTCTCTCTTTTTATGGCATGTAGTAAAGTGTATATTATTGGGGTTTTTGTATTAGTTGTTACTCTCAATTGTATTAGTTGTTACACTTTGAAATGTATTAGTCCAAAACCATAGTGTCCTCGCTTATGTGCGCTTTTCTGTTTCTTTTAAATGTATTACTTACTCAATATTATTAGGCATTACACCTCAAAATGTATTGATTACTCTGAATAGTCTAATAAGTCTAGTTTTTGATTTATGTGGTGTTTTATGTTGTTGGTGTTTGCAGAATAAAAATGGTGCGTATGAAGAGACTGGTGAAGAGGCCAAAAAGGATGATATTCCTCCATTTGCTCTTGTTCTATACGAGGACCCATCCTCCTCAAGTGAGGAATATATTCCACCCAAGAATAAGTTTGCAAGAGAAAAATGTTGCTTTGAAAAGAAAAAGAGCTAATATGTACTATACCTTTTAACAGTTTTTAGAGTCCTAATTTAATGTATAAGCACTAACTTTTTTTTCCATATTTTTTGCAGTGATTTTGTCACACAATGTAGACCGCGAGGTCTGTCTGAAGTCGTATCCAAACTTACTGATGCTCAAAAGAGAGACGTTGAAGCCATTGGCTTTGGAGGTCTGCTGAAGATGTTTGGGGTGAATGCAATCCCAACAAAAAATTTGAGGTGGTTAATTAGCAATTTCAATGGTACAAGCCAGCTCCTTAGGATTGATCAAAATAGGAGTTTTGTTGTGACGACGGAGGATATTTGTGACTGTTTCCTTCTGCCAAGGAACGATGGGTGTGACGTTTTAAGAAATAATGAAAGTTTATCTCTAATGACTGATTGGAACGCTAGGTATAAGTTTAAGGCAGAAGTTAGTTTGAAGTAATTTAGGTCTATTATGGAGAGTATGGTGGACGGTGGTGACGACTTTAAGCGTTTTTTTGTTTTATTTTCATTGTCTTTTAACACCAAGTGCCAATAGGAATGTGGACTTTGGTGTGTTACGCTCGATTGTTGAGGTGGAAAACATAAAATAGTTGGATTGGTGCACACATGTGCTTAATAAAAGCGGTTTCTTTCTTAATAAGTATAAATCCGGAGTGTTAAGAATGTGAGCGATCATCGCATTTTAGTTCTCGCAGATCTTGTATTTTCATCGCTTGAAATGTCAAGGTCGTGCGGAACCCACAACCCTACCATTGATACAACATTGAGACACGCATAATCAAGACAAGGGTTGCGAAGAAGTTGCTGCGTTGGTGAATTGGACAGGGAGAGTTCCCGACGGACACATATCTCGTGTCTCGCAGGGGAAGGCAAGAGTGGAAAGAATCCTCTTGGCGGGAAATATTTGTGAGGAAGAAGAGCGAGTAAAAGATGGGGCGGGACGGGAAGAAAGAAAGCGAGCTGACAGATGAGGGAAAGAAGCATGAGAATGATGATGAGAGTGAGGATCACAGTTGATTGAGTTGATCAAGTACAAGCCGCCCAAGGGTGAGATGGTGGATGAGGTGATCCACGAATTGGCGAAGGATGTAAGATAAATGTTGTTATATATATTATTATTTACTTTAAAAGTATTAGTAGTTTTCTAATAATTTTTGCTTTGTTTTGTTTTTCAGAAATGAGCGAGTTATTCATGTTGCTTGGAGGGACATGAATGTCATATTTCACGCGCACATGGAAAGGGTTAGGAAGTCTGCAGAACACCAAAAAAGAGACTTCATTGTCTCCAAATTGAGTTAACTGAGACTCAACAGTTTTTTTCAAGTGCAAAACTCGCATGAATATGTTGACGAGGTTGTCGATAAATTTGAAAAAATGCAGAGATTCATTGACCCTTCCATGCCGCACTTTGAGATTCGACCGGAAGAGGGTGTTATACCCAGGGTGAGTAAAGATGTCCCCTGCTGCCACGCATGATGTAATACCCGAGGAGAAGTTAGAGCAGAGAGGATGAGAAGGAACATGATAAGGAAGAGGGTGAGGATGTGAAGGAACAGGGGGAGGATGATGAGGATGACAAGATTTGGAGGATAAAAAGGAAGAAATTCATGTGAATCAAGATGCCATTGATGATTGTGTTGCATATCTTGAGAAGGATGATCGGGAGGAGAAGAATGAGAAGGATTTAGTTGTGGCCGAATCGGATATTAGTAGTTGTCTTGTAATGTATTAGGGTTTACACTATAATGTATTAGTTGTAATTCTATTAGTTATTAGTTGTTGCACTTTGCATCGTATTAGTTTTTACTATGTTAGGTATCGCTTGTTATTATATTAAGTATTAGTTGTTGCATTGAACTGTATTAGTTTTTACTCACAGTTAGGTATTAGTTGGTGCACTTTAATGTATTAGATGTTACACTATAATGTATTAGTTGTCATACTAATAATTTATACTATAATGTATTAGTTGTTATTCTATTAGGTATTAGTTTAGTTTTTACTCATAGGTATTAGTTGTGCACCGTAATGTATTAGATGTTACACTATAATGTATTAGTTTTGCATTGAACTCGTTTTTAGTTTTTACTCGATAGGTATTAGGTGGTGCAATCGTAATGTATTAGTTGTCACACTATAATGTATTAGTTGTCATACTAATACTTTACCATTTGTTTTTGTGGAAACAAATTTGACGGTGGCCCATCCGTGAGAAAAAAAGCTTTCAGTGTTCGTTTATGAAAAATCACAGCAAGAATTTTCTCGGTGTTGTGTTGTCAAGAAAGCAAAAGGATGTGGTTGATTATTGTTTCTTCAATCATAAAGCAAAGAAAGAGTAAGTAATGTTTTCAACTACCATTTCGATTATGTTAATGGAATAATATTTTTGTTATTATTAACTCAATAATATTTTTTTCATTATTAACTCGATATAAGTTATTTTTTCAAATCGAGATGAACCAATTTTTGCACATGGTGGGTTTTGTTACATGACGCGGGCCGATATGCGCACGTTGAACGATGAAAGTCGATCCACATCAAGATAATTGATACATGGGCATTGCTCCTCAATAGAAAAACTGTGGATGCAAAGAGGAAGAAATGCTTTTATTTCTATGCTCAAGACTCAGTAAGCAAATAATGTTGTTTTATTTGATGTATTGTCATGCTCTACATTAAGTAATGACATGTTTAACATCAGTGTTTTATTTTCAACATTATACATAGGAAACATGATCAAGAAATCCTGGAAGAGATTGGGAGAAAGTTTGAGAGATTGTTGGATGCACCGGATAAGAGTAGTAGGTGTGATGGATTTGAGCGGATTTTGTTAGATAAATATTTTTATCATGATTTTGATGATTTTATTCCATTTTGTTCAAATGAGTTTTTAAACCAAAACAATGTCCCTAAATGTTGTCTAAATACTTCGATCGTCTTAAAATGTTTTTACTATTTTTCGGAGTATTTTTTGGAATTTATTTTCGATAAAAAATTGGACAACACATTTGTTTCAGTTAAATGTGTCGCCTACCCGAGTTGAGTTTTGAAACGAAAAATGGGACGTAAGAAAAAATGGGGGAGAGCGGCCGTCGACCGGTGGTCGACCGGTGAGCGGCCAAGTGGCGACCCCCGGGCGGCCGTGCACAGGAGCCCTTTTGATTCGAGACTTCTCTTTTAGAATTTCTTCAACCCCAACCAAACACTAAGGCGGCGCACCCCTTCGCACTTCTTCGACCAGTCCCCCGTGTAAAAATTAGAGTATTCAAATTCAATCTTATCTTTGCGGGGTCGCACCCCCTTGCTTATCGAGCAAAACTATCCGCTGCGTTTTGCATGACTTTTCCCTATTTTGTGGGATTGATTTCTAACAACTATATTGATCATTTTAAATGGTTTATTTTTGCGAAAAATCACTCCCCAAGGAGAGCTAATGTCCGAAATGAAAGCCAAAGTCCTCTCCTATAAATAGAGGCTTCATTCAAGCAACAAGATATAACTCTCTACACAAGCAAAGAGCAATCAAGCATACACTTTCATATATCTTATTGTCTTAGCTTAAGCACTTTCACTTGCACAAATTTGAGGTCTAGGCTTTCAATTCTTGATTACACTTGTACTCATATTGTTTCAATCATTATTGAGTTGTAATCTTGATTTTGGTCATCATTCAACACAAGACATCCTTGTGAGTATTATTGTGGTAAGAATACACTAAGTGATCTAGGTGATAGGTGTTTGAAGGTTGTGGTAATCTTCAAGGTGTTGTAAGAGGGTTGTGGTAATCTCAGGAGTGTTGTAAGAGGTTGTGGTAATCCTCCAAGGTGGTGAAAGAAGGGTTGTGGTAATCCTCAAGTGTTGTATTAATTTTTGGTAAATTAATAAAATCTTTTTTCTTTTTGAAATCCATCCAGGATATCTTGGGGTGGTAGTAGATGAGGCCCTAGGTGGGTTGAACTACTATAAATAGGCGTGTGCT